>CM031240.1:42471823-42591215 GCA_018340775.1 Taxus wallichiana var. yunnanensis | reverse complement strand
CCTATTTGGGCATTACATCTTTATATCAAGTACACTATTATGGCCATATTCGCTCTTTTCCTGGGCAATTCATTATTTTCATCAAAGTCCACTTCTCATGTGGAAATGTTTTCCCATTAGGCATACATTTCCTATTTACCTTGTAATATACTTTTCAAGCTTGAGGTACATTTTTGACTTTTCTTCTTTCTTTCTTTATTTACGGGCATACCTTCCTTTGGAAATTTTACTTTATCACTCCCATTTTTCAATTTTCCTTCTAAGCCATTTTTTCGTGGTCCCATTTTACACCCATATCATTCATCCTAATCCCTTGTAGAAGTATACACATTTTCTCAATTCCTCATGTATGAAGGATTTCTATACCCTTTTGCATATAGTTGTGCATACTCTGTGATGACTTGTTTATGACTCATTGTTCATACCATCCTTCATCCATACTAAAGTGATCTTCACCAACTCACTAGTTCAGAGTAAGCGTTGTTTTTCATCTACATTTGTAGACTTATAATCATCCCCTACCGATGTGGTACTGTTAAAGCTCACCACCATAGTTTTCATCATTATTACGAACTTTCCTTTTTCCAGTGGCATCTAGCTTTAGTAATCATTTTACCCATCCTTTTCTGTACCACCACACTACCCCTTCATTTGCCTACCATGCTTTCAAACTCATCACTCAATTTTCCTTAACATCACTGATCCGACGTCTTGAGGGGAGCTCATCACCAATAATTTTTACCATCCTCATCCAAACCTTATTTTTTTTTTGTCTTATGGCTTGCTAGTCAAGCCACTAATAATAAAGGGAAAAGTATGAACACCTAAATTTTATATTCTTACTCTTAATCGCCCATGTCCACATATTTTTAATCAAAGTAATCTTCCAATATCCACCATTAAAAGCACAACACTAGATTTAATTAAATCAACATAGGAAAGATATTCTATTCAGCATATTTGAATTAAATTCACGAGCTATTATATAGCTATATATATAGCCAAAACAACCTCCTACAAAATAGGAGGTGCAAGCTATACAATTAAACCTATTTAGTGTGGATTGTTACTCCCATAATAATACACAACTCAACACAAATAATATATTATTTTTATATAACAATAATATATTAATAACATATTAAACTATATAATAATAATTACCAACATAATTATTATCTTGCACAATGTAAATACTAATTCCTAACATTCCCCCTTAGTGTTTACATGGTAGAAAAACATCCACACTCTCAACAACAAGATGCTCACCCTACAGCATGTCCAACTCATGACTCATGACCTTGATCCAAAAGAAAGGCTCGCTTCCTTCCATGGTTTTAAACAAGCTTACTACAAACCTTGACTTGACAGAACCTCATCAACTGTCCACCTCGTGGTTTTTGATCCTCCACAAACCCTTTCAAGATCCATGAATCGACTTACTCAAAGTGCTACTACCTTCACCACTATGCTTATACATCAGGAATTATGTAGAAACACAACATGCATATCACAAAAACCGCACAATAGAAGATATACTAAAAATTTCACATTACTTCCTATAAGAATCTTTAATGTTCTTAATCATAGTCTCTATCATTGATCACGCCACTCGATCGCGAACAACATAGTAAAACCGCCATACCACCTAAGCTTTCTCGACTAAGTCATTTGGGGTAGCGCAGTAATGGGAATGGAACATTGGTATTTATTCCACTCAAATGATAATCTTTGAAAGTGAGAAGCAAAATGCATCGAAGAACATACTCCACAATAGATCTTGCTAGTTAGAGTCTTGGCACTGCATATGGTCACTAATGCTAGTGAACATATTCTTCTAGACCCCACCATCTTCCAAATAAGTACGGCAGCTGGGAGGACCAAGTCAGTCAAGGATCACCGATACCTCATTTGTGCTCCAACACAACTCTCTTTCCAACATCCATCAAATACCACACAAAGCAAGAACACTACAAACCAAGCACACCGAGAAAATGGAAACCACACTCAAAATCATATACTCACACGTATACATGCCACCACGCTTCTACAGTAGCCCCATCGTTGGTGACTCAATGAGAGGTCGCCCATGACAACCTCCTCGCCTCATATGCCTCCATCCTCCATTTTACATATGTTGCTAACTCAAAGAATTCAAGATATAAACATGAAGCACATTTGTTTCCCACATTATGATTATTATTTTATTCCCTCCCCGCAATGTGAAACACTTTATTTTTCCTACGTCAGAAACACATATGAAATGTGTCCATAAGTCAATTTTTTTAAGACTTACAATTTTTTGACTTTGACTCATGATGACAACCTAGAATCACCTATTTGATAACAAGACGTAAACAAAAAATAACACTTTTTGTATTGTCATGAAAACTTGACAATAATCCGACACTATAAAGACACATAAAATGACATCAATGATGGAAACTATATTGATGATAACAAAATCCAATTAAAGATTGGATTTTCATGACTTTCACACTTTTGTATACAATTTTGATGACTACAAGATTTTGACAAACTGAAAATTAATGACACAGATGGAACAATGATAGGATAAATTTGACACTCTATCTTAACAAAGAAATAAGTATCAATAGAGAATTACGACACTTTGACTCACACCAAATCTTTTGACTCTATGACTCAAAGAACAATATGACACAAAACAAACTTTGATGAGACAACACAAAATGATGAATTTTGACTCTAACATCACCTTACAACCAAACACGTTACACAAAGCATTATACGGCTAAAAATGTGACCCACATTAGAAGGATCGAGATCTAATACAAAATAAATCTTGCATGACTCATGGAAATAGGTAGATCAACTCCACATAAAAAATTTACCACACTTTCTAAATAAAAACTTTTTTTCTTTTTTTCAACCCTTATGTGGATATTTGCATTGACAAAACTTGATGCTCAGAAATAAATATTTTCCTCCAGTGATCAGTTAGATCTGTGTGTTGTACGGATTAAATGAGAGAGTTGCTACCTGTTTATGGCATCAATCTGAGAGCAATCTTTGGGAGAATTACAGACGTTGACTATTGGAAAAAGCGAGTCTTGTGTTGTGAGGTTGTGATGAGCTTACAAGGAAGCTTCATTCAATATGGGATCCACACATGTGCATGACATATAAGAAGACCAAGCTGGATCGGGACTCTACAAACACGATGTCATCTGACAGTGATAATAAAACAAGAGCTCATATCAAAACTCCACAACATCCAAATGATATCCACTTTCTTTCCTCCTGAGCAGGTAAGTTAAAACCATTGTGTTTAAGCCGACCACATAGATGTTGAAAGTCACTCAGACACCTAAAATGTGACGCAACACGGTATGCCACGACTCTAGGATGTGCATGAAATCATGGAGCAAAGGATGGGTTGTTTCAAATATATATGAACTCTGAAAAAAACTGGAACATCACTGAATCCCTTCCTTACAAGCAACGTGGTTTGACTGAGGCACGTGCCAAGTGATCATCAAATTCCACATTCATTTACTTGCTTACATAGAATGTTGTAACCATGAACAGGACATCGCTGAGATCCTTATAGACAAACTATTCTTCCATCAGAACGAACCAGCTCTGATACCAAATGAAAGCACAACACCAGATTTAATTAAATCAACACAGAAAGATATTCTATTCAGCATATTTGAATTACATTCCACAGGCTATTATATAGCCATATACATAGCCAAAACAACCTCCTACAAAATAGGGAGCTGTTACAACAATTAAACCTATTTAGTTGTGATTATTACTCCCATAACAATACACAACTCAACACCAATAATATATTATTGTTTCTATAACAATAATATATTAATAACTATATTAAACTATATAATAATAATTACCAACATAATTATTATCTTGCACAATGTAAATACTAATTCCTAACAACCACTACCATGTAAAATCATCACTACTCCAATCTATCCTAGAGGTTTGAGAGCATGAACCTCAGCTTTGATACCAAATGTAACGACCTACATTTTACACCACAAATACAATAGTGGAAATACTAGGATAAATTTTTTGACTTACGTTGCTCACGAGACAACCCCACAAGGGCTCCAAGAAAATAAACTCAAAAATGCACAAGACACTTACATAAGTCATAAAATCACATAGACACATGACAAAAGCATATACATTTCGATGCCACACTTTCCCTAATGAACGAATGCTAGCAATAACCCAACCATAAGAAAAGGACTCAAGGGTTGGAAAACCAACAACACATCATTACCATGATTACATCTTAGTTACAATTAACATTCCAATAACATTATTGTGTAAGGATAATTTTATCCTTTTTCCACCTAAAGATTCATTAATTCATTTCACATTCAACTTAAAATTCAACATTTTAAGTTTGCTTCTTTATCTCTTATGATAATCTCCATAAATTACATAATTAATTGGCATATTTAAAATTGCATACAAAGATCTCAATTTTCCCATTCATAGGTTAATCTTATGTTTATCAAACATTCATTCTAACGTTTGAATTTTACCTTTACTACAATATTGAATCTGACGTGATGTCAAGATAGAAATCTTAGGATTTGAGGTAGATTTAGATTCAAGATACATTTTTCCAAAACATTTTTTTATCACGGTATCTTTATTTCCCTACCATAGTTAATATAGTTTGATAAATTTTTGATCCATTCAACATTTCCAAGTCAAGAAATTTTATTTAGATTTATAAATATCTTTTGTTTTCTCGAAGTTGATCTCACCAAGGCAATTCATATTCTTTTTAACACAAGGAAATGTCTAATTGAGTTATAAGGACTCCAAGAGTGACATTATTCCTAACCTCAAATCTCGTTTCACTCTTGTATGCTTTACTCTTACATCACATTATGGTCTCATTATTAGCATTTTTTTATAACAAAAGGAGTTACAAAAGTATTTTTCTAACATCTTGCAGAAGTACATGATTGGAAGCATTATAAACTACACATGACCCACAAGTGATTTTTGTTCAAGGTAAGATCCCATATTTTTACATTTCATGATTCCACGTGTGAAATTTATTTTATTATTAATGTCATAAAAGGGAATAATAAGGATTACGAGACTAAATTTTTGGTTCCTTTGATTCTCTAAATTTAACATAATTCTAATCAATTTTTGTTCAATTTGTAAGGAGCTACTTACAATTTTATACCCTTGAAGTGAACCCCTTAATTAGCCAAGGTTTGGTTTAATTCTAATTGCACCTAAGGATATACACCCTAACTATATATGAGTTTACAGTGAGATTACATATTTATGCTAAATAACCTTCATGAAGTACCAAGGTGATATGCTCTTAGTAACCAAGGTAACACATTTATCTACAAGGACCTAAAAGGATCATTAACCAAAGTTTAAGTCATAGTACAACTATTTAACTAGTTCCACTTGTGTCATTTAGATCCCACAAGAAATTCATTCTGATCATGAAGTTGATTTCAAGATCTAACTTTGTAAGAAAATGTAGTGCACTAAGATCCTAAGGAAGTGTTTACTTTTCTTAACCCAACAAATATTTTACCATCTCACTCCTAGCCGCCAAGTTTATGATGATCTTGCTAAACCTACCAACTATGATGATAGTTAAAACTAGCCTGAAGGTCACATCGAGTGAACCCAAGAGATTGAATATTATCCTAAGGTTTTAGTTTCCTACACTAAAAGGATTCATGTAAGAAAGGTAGTTATATACGAGTATTATGAAGATGGTTGAGTGTTTCTTTTAGATCTTGTTATTAAATTTACAAGGTAAGAATACAACACACTAATTAATTAATCATCTATTGAACATTGGAAATGCATTACAATATTTTAAATTTAAATTCATTTAGCATACATATCCAACTTTTATAATACAAAATTTGATGATCAAAATAACAATGATGTGTGGATTTAACATTCCCTTAAACCTAGACATCTAAAATATTACATAACTTCAATTATAAACGATTTCATACTTTGCAAATGTTGGAATTTATCACTGTTTCATTTAACACACACACACACACACACACACACATATCCAACCCTCTTTTCCCACATGTAAATATGAATCAAAAGAGCACCTTTAGTTACATGTAAATTTTCCAAAACACCCTAAAATTAGCATTTTAGTCATATTAATAAATTTCAATAACTAACTTTACTATAACATAATAATACATAAACAATTCCTACTTTATTAACATTTATAAAATTTTGGGAGCTTGATGAAGAGAAAAGTGTGAACCCTATGAATGAGAAGGGGGTCGATTATAGGAAATAAGATGCTTTGTGTAGGTTAAGAATGGAACAACGAATGGTTTAGCCACATTTTGGGGAAGTTAGGGGTTGGTGGTGGAGTGTTGGACCAAGCCAACCGAGATAAGGAGGTAGAGTTGTACCCTAACCCTAGGGCTCCAAATACGACTTTGTATCCATCTAGAGAAGGTGGTCTTGGTAGGGACAATAGTAGGAATTAGGGGGATGGAGATTCAAACAATCGTGGCTTGTATCCCCATAAATCTACCTCCTTTAAATATGCACTTAAACACAAGGGTGGTCGATCCTCGTGAAATCATGCATCAAATAACCCAGGCCTATCACTTAGTCGACTGGCCGAGGATATTCCTTAACTCACCATAGAATATCTAGAAGTTGAAGGATATTTCAAAAATTATCACGGGATGTGATGTTGGCAAGTTTAATGGTTTTGGCCTTCCTCCGCAACCTATATCTTTATGGTTTTCAAAAATTGGACCAATAAATGTGAAATATCTCTTTTTTTATAAAGGTTCTTTCATTGTCCATTTTAGGGAATGTAAATATCACCAATGTTATTTGTACAAATGGTCCTTATTTTTGGGGACATGCAAGTTTATTTATCACTCCATGGTTCCCAAATTTTGGTCTAAATACTTATTCAAAGTGGTCAAAATACCGGTTTGAGTTAGGATTCCTAACCCTCTCCTTACATCTGTGGTATTCCAGGAATATATTCGAATTTTTTTGGGAAAATTTATAAAAGAGGACATAGACAGAACATATTCGGGTCTGTGTTTGTTTTCCCGAATTTGTGTTGAAATTGATTTATGAAAAGGAATACCTGATCGAATCAACTTTAAATTTAGTAATTTTAAGCATACCTAGGTCTTAGACTATGAGAATATTGCATTTCGATGTAGATTATGCACAAATATGGGACATTTGCAAGCTTCATGTCCCTTAAATAAGAATCATAAACTACGGGAAAAAATGGATTGGATCGACATCTTTGAGCCTGATGGGGTTCTCGCCAACTGATTTGGTTTCTACATCAAATTTTAAAGATAATCCAAATAATCGTACCTCGAGAGTAAAATTATTACAGAAGAATGACATCAGAGATGGGATTTCAAGAAAACCACTTTGTTTTATGGTTTGAAAAGGGGCATACTTCGATAGTTCATAATCGTAGAGCGGGATTCGGTGCAAGAAAATTTGACAAATCTTCATGGAAATCCAGGTGACCTTGTGTTGGTTATTTCATTTGATCTAGGCAAATGGCAAGAGGTAAAGAAGTAGAAAAATAAAAAAGGACACATGGGCAACATTGATGATTATTTTCCATCCCAGGGTGGGAAGTAATTTTAGGATAATTTTATCTTTGTTAAGCTAGTAGGAAGTTTATTGTTTTTTCACTTTTTTAGCATCCTTTTATTTTCTGATGATTTTGCCTCATCATAATGAATAGGGAACGAGTCCCTTCAACCCACCTTATAAAAAATAGAAAAAAATACATAAAATTCTAGCATGATATACAATGAATCACACCCACGTTGTTCTTCGTCATCTTACTTGACATCTTGGAAAAACATGTGAGCATGAAATCACCGATAAATCAACTCGCATGGCATCCACCTAGATCTTGTATAATTAATGCTTTTAGTTTCCCATTGAAATAAAATAATAGTTATAATTTGTATTTGAAAGAGAAGATTTAAAGACATCTATTCATTTAATTTCATTTTATATCATTTTTGTAACCAAGGAGAGAGAAAGAGAGAGTAGATATAGACAAATAGAAGAATATGGAAATCAAAGAAACTCAAAGCCCGATGAAATGGATGTGCCGAATGCGCAGTAAAGGGTGCACAACAAAGAGTGTCGACACGAAAATGGATGCGCCAAATGCGCAGTAAAGGCACACATCAAAGAGTGTTAACACGAAAATGGATGCGCCCAAGCGCAGTAAAGGCGCACAAAGATGTGTCAACATGAAAATGGATGCGCCCATGGCGCAGGTAAAAGAAAAGGTTTCGACACTGCGAAAAATCGCGCCATGGCCCAGGTAAGAGGCTGAAGGTGTAGACATAAAAAAGGATGTGCCCATGGCGAGAAATGAAGAGATCGACATGGAAAAGCGCTGTCCAGGGCGTAAAGGTGCATGAAGGAATGTCGACATGAAAAACTTTGTGCCTTCAAGTGCACATGTAAGGGTATGTTGACATGAAGATGGATGCACCAAGGCGCACCTTCAGGAGGCGCAACATTTTGAGCGCTGACAGGAAGCAGACCCTGACCCAGATATTCAGACGGCCATAACTTTTCACAGGGAGCTCGGATTCACGCAAGGTTGGACTTTTGGAAAGCTTACGAGGTCCTCTATCCAACTATGACTGGATATATTTAATTGGGTGGAAAAAGTTCTTAAAAATGCAAAATACAGTTCACCACTTTTTGGGTTTGCTAGGGTTCTCACCTACCACCATAATGAGATGAATTAAATGCAACCTAGAGGTGGTTGGGGTAGATTTGGATTTCCTCTCTCTTCCCTCTCTCATTCTTCCTATAAATTGTAAGGAGGGGCTTCTTTCTAAAGGTTGGAAATTCTTGTTTTGCCCCTCCCTTCTTCTCTTTGGTAGGTGAATTTGTGGAGTTCAAACCTCCCATCTAAAACTGTAATGCAACTTTGCCTCTTGGCATTTTGTAGTGTATTGTATCAATCTTTGGAGCAAATAATGCATGTCTGTGGATGATTCTCAACCCTCTCTGTGTTCATTTGCATCCTCTTGATCTTTCACTGTAAATTTTGTTATCTGTGCATGATCTTGCATTGCATTTTAATGGTTTGTGTTTATTGGCAAGACATGTGTTCTTCATTCCTCGGTGCATCACCTTTGTTAGTTTAGGTTTATTTTATGCATCTTCTTACCCTGTCTCCTTGGAAAGTTAGATTAGGTTTTTGAGTAAACCCTCTACATTTTTACGTGTGTGCATCTGAACAGAGGAATAGGAACCAGCCTTCATCCGGAGAGCTTTTCGATTTTGCAAGGTCCCACACTTGGGAAAAGCTCCATGTTATGCAATCGCACTGAGAGTCTCAACCCATCGAGTTGCAGAGATTTCAGGGGTGTTGTGATTCACCATCAATAGTTTTGGCACACCCGGTGGGACCAAGAGGTCATTCCACAAGATTTGAAGGAATTTTCAAGAAATTTTGGACTAAAAATTGCAGGTTTTACAATTTCAGATTTTTCACCTTCAGGTTGAACTTTGAAATCGATTTTCAAGGGCTTAACTTGCTCAAAACAAGTCAAAATTTCACCAGTTGATAGATCGGGGGATAATCTTCAAAAGGGTATTCTTAGATTTTTGAGATTTTGACTTTCAAAATTTCATGGTTTTAGTATTTCAGGTTTTCCCAGTTGCCTTGCATGACCTGAGTTTCACCTGTACCTTTCGGGATTAGTAGCTGCACAACAAGACCCGATAACTGAATTGAAGACTTGTATCTCTCTGGGTCCTTCAAGTTTTAAATTCCATTTTTAATATTGTCAAGTTTGGTGTGTAACTTGGCAGATCCAGCCTTTTAGAGGCATATTCAAAAGCACATCTGGCGACTCCATCTAGTAAATAACTCATTCTCTGAGTTACAGACCCATTTTCCATCCATTTCCATCCATCCTTCTTTCCATCTCTTTCATCCTTTTCCATTCCATGAAGTTGTGCAATCATGACTTCATTTCCATCATGGAATTCACATTTTCAACAACAGCAGTATATCACACCTCCAACATGTTTTACAAATCCTCCAAATCAGCATTTTGGTCAAATTCAAAATCAGCATATCTACCCATATGAGCAGCAGTGCCAAAGTCAGTTTGGTTGTGAAGCACATCAAGAGCAAGGGTACGCATGCAATGAAGACAATCAAATGGAAGATGTAGATTTTGTGGAAAAAATCCAAAAGATGGAGGCAAAGATGGTGCAATCAAGAGCAACAACTCAAATGAAGGCTTTCAGAATTGGTTACAGGACTCCTTGTCCATGGGGAGGCCCTTTTCCAAGACACTTCAGCCCTCAGGAGAAGCTGGACTTCATGATGGAGATGCTGCCCCAACTTGCACAATGGACAAAGAAATAGAGGCCTATACACTTGGTGTTGAACAACCTTGTCAATGGGTAAGTTCTACACCATCATCTGGTTTTTCTCTTCCCATTACTCAAGCAACATCATCTCATTTGGAATTTCAAATTCTAAATCCAGTCAATGCTGCCCCAGGAGTTAATTCCATTTCTCCATTCCCTAGTCTCCCACCACACCTCAATTCTTCTTTCCCCTTTCCTTCCAAACAGTCATCCCCTCCACAAGAGCTAACAGAAATACCCCCTCCTCCAAAGAAACAAGAGTTTCTACCTCCTCCACCACCATGAAAAATTTCCAAATCATTTGAGTTACAATCCACTTCTCCTCTTGCATTCCCAAATCCATGTTGGGAGGATAAAAATCAGAATTCTAGTCAAGGAAAACAACAGAAAAAAGAAAAGCCAAACAAGGATGAAGAAATTCAAAGTCTCAAGAGTTGGGCTCTTAAATTTGGGATGAAAAAGATCCCCTTGATGGTTAAGCCTTTAGAAGAGGTTGGAGTTGGAGAACAGTGGTGGTTAGGACTGATTTTTGCGAGAGGAGAAGAGCAAAAAGAAGAAGCGAGATCAGCAATCGGTTTCTTAAAAAGTAGTGTCCATGTTGGCACTCTATTTGAAGGGAATGTTGATTCAATTCAAGTTGCACAATCAGCCATGGAGGAAGAAAGCTCAGAAGAAGATCTTGCAGTCCCAACTTGTCCTCTAGAGCAGCAGATCGAAGAGTTTGACTTAACGAACTTCATGCTAGAGGAAGAGTTCTATCAAGAGCAAGATTGTCTTCAAGTAGTAGAGGAGGAAGAAGCTGCTCCAAATCCAAAAGAAGAGGAGCACATTCTAGTTGTGGAGGAGAAAAGTGTAGATCCAAGGGCTTTGAGCACAAAGCAGGCTACAAGAGAACCTTCAGTTCTTCTTTCTACTTCATCTCTCTCGAGTTCTAGTGTTGAAGAAGAGTTTGATCTCTCAAACTCAATGTTGGAGGATGAAAGAAACCATGATGATCAAGTTACAGATCAAGAGGACACCATGGAGGAAGTTGAGCATTTGCAGCAAGGACAACAATGAGGTAGTGTATCTGTCAGATTTGGAGGACTGTTTTGATAAAGAAGAACCGGTTGAGTTTCCACCATTCTCTCTTTCATCTTCCACGTCCCAAATACTTGAGCCTGTTGTCATGAAGGAGAGCATTCATTTGCAGCAGCCTGCATCTTATAGCAGCTCTTTGGAACCAAGATTGGAAGATTTTAATCTTTCATGTTCTTCATTGGAGGAAGAGAAAGGGCAAAAAGGTTCTACCATTGCTTCCACACCATCCATTCAAAAGGGTCTACAAGAGAACTCCATTCTTGGAGTTGAAAATCAGGGCAATGGGCATACTCAAAGGACCATACCTTGCCCAATCAGGTATTTGGCTTTATTGGAGCCAAAGGAGAAGTCACAACCAGTCATGCTTGCTTCTAAGCATGAGGATGAGCTACAAAGAACCAAGGATCAGCTGTCATACCTCTCCAATCCAAATGCAGAACAACTAAAAGAGGTATTGAATTTTCCTTCAGCTGATACCTTGATGATTTGGGTGGAAGACCAGCTTCTTGTTGATTTTCCATTCATCCAATCAGCCATGTTCAGTGCCAAATCAGTTGCATGGTTGCCAATTTTGAAGAAAGGAAGCTATTTTGCACAACCAGTTGCAGGGTTTGTTTAGCTTACCTTTGCTTCCAGTTAGAATAGAGTAGGTAGGTTTGCTTTCAGTAAAAGAAGTGCTTGTGCACACTCTGCATGTTCCATTTGGAGCATGTATGATTTTCAGTTTTGTACATAGTTTTTGTGTTGCTGGTTTTGCTCTTGCACAGTTCATTTTAAGTGGCATTTTGGTGAGAACAACTCTAAGTTCAATGGAATTCAAGTGGCTCAGAGGGAAGTTTTCAAAGTTCATATCAGTTTTCAGGCTTTCTTATGACTCCATGCCCAATGGATTGCTAAAAGGCCACTGATCTTCTACCTAGCAGGCAGGTGATCCCGTTGAGTCACCAAATTGTTGTAAATATCTTCCCCCGGGTAGATATAGACAAACAAGAAGAATATGGAAATCAAAGAAACTCAAAGCCCGATGAAAATGGATGTGCAAGTGCGAGGTAAAGGGCACTGACAAGAGAGTGTCGACACGAAAATGGATGCGCCTTGTAAAGCGGTAAAAGATGCGCAGTAAAAGGGCGATGGTAAAAAGACAGAAGAGTGTCGACATGAAAATGGATGCGCCCATGGCAGTAGGTAAGAAAATTTTGACACGAAGGAAATGCAAGGGTGTAAATGGAGGTGCGAGGAAATGGAGCGTGAAAAAGGGTGAGAAGGTGTCGACACGAAAATGGATGACCCGCCCAGGTAAGAGGTGCACAGCAAAAGAGTGTCGACATGGAAAATGGATGCGCACCTTGGCGCACGTAAAGGGTGCATGACAGAAAGAGTGTCGACATGAAAAATTTGTGCCTTGGCACATGCATAAGGGCAAATGTTGACATGAAGATGGATGCACCAAGGTGCACCTTTAGGAGGCGCAACATTTTGAGCGCCGGCAGTGAGAACGCACCACCCGATATTCAGATGGCCATAACTTTTCACAGGGAGCTCGGATTAACACAAGGTTGGACTTTTCGGAAGCTTACGAGGTCCTCTGTCCAACTACAACTGGATATCTTTAATTGGGTGGGAAAAAATTCTTAAAAATGCAAAATACAGTTTGCCACTTTTTGGGTTTGCTAGGGTTCTCACCTACCACCATAATGAGATGAATTAAATGCAACCTGGAGGTGGTTGGGGTAGATTTGGATTTTCTCTCTCTTCCCTCTCTCATTCTTCCTATAAATTGTAAGGAGGGGCTTCTTTCTAAAGGTTGGACATTCTTGTTTTGCCCTCCCTTCTTCTCTTTGGCAGGTGAATTTGTGGAGTTCAAACCTCCCATCTAAAACTGTAATGCAACTTTGCCTCTTGGCATTTTGTAGTGTATTGTATCAATCTTTGGAGCAAATAATGCATGTCTGTGGATGATTCTCAACCCTCTCTGTGTTCATTTGCATCCTCCTGATCTTTCACTGCAATTTTTGTTATCTATGCATGATCTTGCATTGCATTTTGATGGTTTGTGTTTATTGGCAAGACAGGTGTTCTTCATTCCTCGGTGCATCACCTTTGTTAGTTTAGGTTTATTTTTATGCATCTTCTTACCCTGTCTCCTTGGAAAGCTAGATTAGGTTTGAGAGCTTTTCCGATTTCACAAGGTCCCACACTTGGGAAAAGCTCCATGTTATGCAATCGCACTAAGAGTCTCAACCAATCGAGTTGCGAGATGTTCAAGGGCTTTGTGATTCACCATCAACATTCATAATTGGTCTAGTTTGACCTAGTCAAATTGTGACTAGAGGTATACAAAATGCCTTTTCCAAACTATCAAGAATAGTTTTTTTCCCAAAACTAAAGGTTCCAATAAAATTTCTAGGAAAATACTAGGGGTTTGCAAATGTGGATAAGCATTTTGTTTCTCAGGGTTCAAATGGTGGGTCAAAACAAAAGCCAACTTTTCAGTTTTAAAAACTCCCTAAAAGTGCAAATGGAGTGACGGAGATCCTAGAGAAGTAGTGAAAAGAGTGCAAACATTCACACGAGGTCAAGCTAATGCTTGATGCGACTCTCTACATAACAAGGAACACATATGACGTTCGACAACTCTTTTACGGGGCTCAGAGACTATTTTTGCAAGCCTTTGGAATTTGAGCTTTTATAACTTTGCAAGGTAGGAAAAAAGTTGTTTGATTTGATGACATAATCTAACTCTTGCCAATACTAGCAGATATGAGAACTTAATTCAAATACTCTAGTATCATCGTATAAGGTTATGGTAGTGACCACATTTAATGTTTAAATTGAAAAATTAGTTTCGTCAATCACAAGGTGAAGTTTTATTTCTTTACACTATTTAAATTTGGTTACATATCCATTTGTAAGATTATCTAGTGGTTTAACGTTTCTATTATATTGCAAATGAAGAACCCAAATTACAAAAATTATGAAAGAAAAGGTAAGGGAGACCATGCCTGGAAGCAGATGAGTGGGACTTAGATGTCCTTTCCCTTCCGATCAACCTCTTGTGAAAACCTTAAAGTTGTTACACTCAACTTGAATGTCCTTCCATGAGTAAATACATCAAACTGATTGCATGATTTGAATAAGGTTCCTAAAGGAGGTTTAGAAGTAACCTCTAACAAAACCCGATTCCCATTCTTATTTTTTAACTTCCAAGCCTTGCTTTAAAGCTCCCCATTCTAGTACAAGTTGGGAGAATCTCCCCGAATGATACTGAGTTTTATTTTTATTAATTTTAATCACATTTAAAAAAACTTCTTTTCTTTAATTCACCACAAAATATGTTCTTTTCAAGATGCTCGATGCACGAATCATAAAAAGTAACACTCGAATTGTTGCAGCATAAAACATTGTGTGAAAATCTTTCCTTGACTTCAATCGTTTGTTTCCAATCCTTGTAAAGTGGTGGATACTTCATCTGAACCACGTATACCATAATTTTAAAATTTTCTTCACATGTTTTTTCGTACATCTGCAATGCACTCTCACACATACTGAAACACGAAATGCTAAAAAAATCACTCTTTTTCAAAAATTATGCTCTCTCCGCATTTAAGGACCAAGGCATGTCTTATATTCTCTTGAGTTTCTGAGAGGGAAAACATTTTCCATAGAATAAAATGTTTTTTTTTTTTAAAAGTGATTTCGCATCCAGATAATGTTTCTCCCTCGGTCGAGTTTATGCTTTGCGGTTGGGGTTATCTTTTTCTAAAACTACACAACATTCCATGGGAACATAAATAGGGAAAAGATCAATTTTCATACCGAGGTCCAGAGATGGAAAAACTTGAATTTTATGGGACACTTGTATTTTCTTTTGTATTCCATCGGGTTATTCGTTACTCTCGGATTCCTCCACAATTGTGATTTCTTCAATATTCTTTTACGTGAGACCGTGTATACATAATTTCTTCCCACAACTCTGATGCCTAACCTTTACTTT
This sequence comes from Taxus wallichiana var. yunnanensis, assembly GCA_018340775.1. NCBI lineage: Eukaryota > Viridiplantae > Streptophyta > Pinopsida > Cupressales > Taxaceae > Taxus > Taxus wallichiana. The sequence continues at coordinate 42,575,680 of CM031240.1, read as the reverse complement.
CAATCCATGCAAGGAAATTATCTACCTCCTTTTGCATACAAAAAGTTTAAAAAGGTATGGAGTAGTTTCTTTCCTAATATAATTTAAACATCCGCATATACTGAGATGCATATCAATCAATTCATATATAATGGGATTAGAGGATTTTAAAGATCAAGGATAGTCATCAGATATGTAATTTACTACAGAATACAACCCCTCCAAACCCCTGATAATAATTTAAACTATACGCCATTACCGAGACCTCCATAGGCATTAGAGCTTCATTTGATAGAGGGGAAGCCATGGAAAAACACCCCCTATATTTATCAAACATTCCACCAAACTGGGGACCGGTTTAGGGTTTACATGGCCCCAAGAATAAAGCAGAGACATCCACCATTCTAGCCTCAGAAATATGCAGATCATTAGCAGACCGACATCCCTTCCTCTGGTAGATGCCCTCACTGCCACTATCTAATTATTGCTAAATTTACAACGTGAACTTCAGTTTCAGGAGGTTAATGCCTCTGGATCTGAAATAAATTAATTGTATTATTATGCAAGGGAAAATGACAGGTCTACATGCTTTGATGGATGCCCATACCTTGATAGGTCTCCCTCCACACAACACCACCTGACAGAGCCCACTGCCCTCATCCAATTTCCTTTAAATTTTACCTACTACTTTTAAATTTCACCTAATCTCGCCCTTGGTATGCATCCCAACTGCTAAAACAATTTATTTTATGTCCTTTCATTTTATATTTTAAATTTAATTATGATCATTATTAAATCCCGTCAAAGGGAATGTGGCACTACATTCCCCTCCCCTTATAAGAGAATCATCCTCGATGTGACATGATTTTAATGTTATCTAGAGGGACAAAAAAAGAAAAGAAAATTAATACGACACAACTTTGTATACGTAAAAATATTGCTTGTTAAAATACAACCAAAAGGAAAAAGTGAAGTTTGAAATGTTCTTAATGTTCTGTGAAGATTGGCCGCTTTTAGATTACATTAATACCTAATTAATAATTTCCGTTCACAACATTTATCAATCTCAAGCTCTTAATATTTCATTGGTTTAATATTTTAGTTTATTTATTTTTATTTTTAAATTTTTTTGGTAAATGCCCAACAAAACTAACGTCACAATCCCACACAAGGTCCAAAACACAACATTAATGGTTCACAAGACATAATGATATATATTTTTAGGACTATTTCACATCAAAGGAACTCAACCAAACCTCGGAAAGATCATCCATATCCATCAAAACATATTACTTATCACACATGCACCTAACACAATAGTACTCGTAGCATAAGAAGACTACTACAACATGGAATTCCCAATAGGTACACATATAAAGGTTTCACATGACTATCGACAATAATTGTAGTTACAAAGTATCAATAAGGATCAAATCATACCCTTATTGAGGATCATCAATAATCAACATCAAAAACATAACCGACTCACATGAGTACGGATAAATCATAACACCATCTCCATACGCCTCTAAAAAGATCACAAAAATCCATATACCTCCCAAGCATCGGAAAACAAATAAATATACCTCCCAAGAATCATAGGGAAACAAACATATACCTCCCAAAGCATCAATCACACCAACACAAATCTCTAATTCCTCCCTTAAGTATCTTATGTCTTGCCGAATTCTCTTATGCCCCCTCAAGCAAATAAAATAAAGATAAAGTTTCGTCTTCACTTTCCGAAAGAGGTCGGTCACCCTATGTCCCTAGAAGCATAGTGTCTAGACACCTATAACCCAAGTGACATAATAACGCATGGTTCACTAACCCACTCGTTATCTCTAACTCCCTTTGGGTGTACCCCTATACGATGAATTGGGTCCATCGGTTCCACCACTCCATGGTGAATCCCATGACCCAATTCCAACACATTACTTAAATTAAAACAAGAATACTAATCAATTTCAAATGCCAAGTGGAAAAACTCTAAGGCCTTGGGATAGGCTAAAAACTTTTAAAATTGATACACAAATCTAAAAATAAGAAAAAAAAATGCCTAATTAGCTATGGTTAGTGAAAAAATCTGCATGTTAGTGCAACAACCAAATAAATTCCCAAAATATAAGAACACGTCAATCAAGAAAATTGTTGGTTCTAGCAAGAAAAGAGAAAGTGTTCAATTTATGAATAAAATACATATAGTGAAATAGCACATCACAATAACTATATGGCCTTATACGACCACCAAAGGGGTACTCAATGAGTTGCTGGCACTTGGACATTGAGCCTCGACTCATTAAATAACATATCAAATAATACAATTATCATCATCTCTGTCTAAATCATCCCGCCACCACTTCGACAAGGCTCAACATAGTCATAACTACACTTAGGTTGAATCTATACAATAACCATATAGGGAGAGAGAAAGGAGTATGATTCACCATCTACTTGATCTTAAGGTGTCCATGAAAAAAATATACATGGCACCCATTGAGCAAGTGCCATACATACCAAATGAACAAAAGTGGGTTTTTAGCCTATGTAAGACTCCACTTCCTATCTTGTACTTGGCTCGAGTGACTGGGAAATGGTACACGTTCCTCACTCCAAACATACACTTTTACCAATTTTCCTTAGGGTTAGTTAGTGTAGGGTTCACAACATAACACATAACTACATCACTAACACAATGGTTGTGCACACACATTAACCATAGCATCTTACACATGGTATATATACAAGGTATAACACAATCATCACTTTCATGGGTTTTAATGCATCGCATTACCACATAATGCACCTGAAGTGTAAGAACTATACAATAGGGATCATACATTCACCATATGTCCTAAATCATGACATGAACCATCACATATTACACAAATAATATGTATGATGAACATAACGAGTAACATTACAACATAAAATTAATTGTTATATAACATGGTGACACACACAATTCATCACAACACGATGGAAACATCACGATACAATCCAATTCACTATACACCAATTATGTCATGAAACACATCAACACACCTACATACCACAAAATAACAAGAAACTCCAACATTTCGCAATCCACAACAACATTATTTTCACACACACCAAGGCAACACATCACAAGTTAACTCTCCATTGAATTCACAAAAAGGAGAATGAATACTCTCATCACAAGCATATAAACATGATAACAATTACATACTAAGTGACATACACAACATGTGCGTTCGTAATGTCACAATTATAACGTTGTTCACATTATAACATATCTTACATCACTCTTCCAATATCCACCACCACAGTGCAAAATTATCACTACTCCAATCTGTCCTAGAGGTTTGAGAGCATGAACCTCTACTCGATATCAAATGTAACCCACCACATTTTACCCCCACAAATACAACAATGAATATACTAGGATAATTTTTTTGACTTACGGTGCTTACTACACAGACACCAAAAGGGCTCCAAGAAGAGAAACTCAATAGATCACAAGACACTTACATAACTCATAGACTCACATACATATGTGACAACACCATATACATGTCGATCCAACACTTTCCTAAATGAACGAATGCTAGCAATGACCCAACCACAAGAACAAGACTCAAGGTTTGAAAACCCACAACACATCATTACCATGATTACATCTTAGTTATGATTAAAATTCCAAGAACATTATTGTGCAAGGATAATTTTATCCTTTTCCACCTACATATTCTTTAATTCATTTCACATTCAACTTACAGTTCAACCTTTTAAGTTGGCTCTTTATCTCTTACGACAATCTCCATAACTTACATAATTATTTGGCATATTTCAAATTACATACAAAGTTCTTAAGTTTCCCATTCATAGGTTAAGCTTATGTTTCTCAAATGTTCATTAAATGTTTAAATTTTACCCTTACTACAATATTGAATCTAACGTGATGTCAAGATAGAAATCTTAGGATTTGAGGCAGATTTAGATTCAAGATACATTTTTCCAAAAAAAAAAATTATCACAGTATCTTTATTTCCCTACCATAGTTAATATAGTTTGATAAATTGTTTAATCCATTCAAAATTTCTAAGTCAAGAAATTTTATTTAGATTTATAAATATCTTTTTTGTTTTGTGGAAGTTGATCTCACGAAGGCAATTCATATTCTTTTTAACATAAGGAAATGTCTAAATGCGTTGTAAAGACTCCAAGAATGACATTATTCCTAACCTCAAATCTCAAGTTTCATTCTTGTATGGTTTACTCTTACATCACATTATGGTCTCATTATTAGCAATGCTTTATAACAAAAGGAGTTATGGATGTATCTGTCTTGTTGGTGCTCAAAATAGTCTCGCCCCATTTTGCCTTTGAAATCTTTCCTTCTGCAGCCTCGTCATATTTTATCCCCTGTGTTGTGCCTGGGAAGTCTCTACTTCCTTTTGTTGCCATAATTAACCTTTCCTTGAGCCAATGATCACGTATGGGTACATATTTGTCTCCTTGTTTCTCTGATCCTATAAGGGGGTCTATAATTTGGGTCTCCCGTTCTTCGTTCATTCAAAAAACTTAGGATTTCTCGTTCTTTCCATTTTCCACAGTCAAGATTTGCTTCCCTTATCATTTTTCCCCAAATACTTGATGAAAAATGAATGGATGTAGCTCTAAAGAGCATATTTGAGCCTTGTAACATTTTTGAATTCTCTGTACTTAGAGAAAATTTGATATTCGGGCTCAAATGTTCATTTTTCTACATTTTACGTTTTGACGGGCATCTCTCCCAATCAAATTTACATCCTTGCATCAAAAGGGAATGTGGCCTCTTTTGGTTAGATGCAGCTCAGGTGGATACTTCAGAAATTTTATGAATTGCTTCAACTTAGAAATTTTTCCATGTGGAGGAACGAAACTCATTTGAAGATTTACTTTTTGGTTTGTCCTTCGAGTAAGACTAGGGAGGATACGTGGAATTTTCCACCTTTGCTTTGCCAGAGACTTAGACAAATTTTATGCAACTAATATAGTTTTGTGGGATAAGGACATGTGGTGAGCTTGCACTCTTTGAAATTACGCCATGAGAGACACATGGAGGTTTCCGCTTGTGCATTCCCATACTTAGTCCTTTTTCAAAAGTTTTGGGAGATTTGGGACATGTGGAAGAACACTTAGAGGCCTCTTGGAGGTTTCCACCAGTGTCTTTCCATACTTAGTCATTTTAAAGAAGTGCCAAGAGGACACTTGGAGGCCTCTGCTCACTTTGTATTTTTCTTGGAATTTTCAATGGCCAAAGGAAAGCGCCTCGTAGCATGACACATGGCACCTTACGTTGAGCTTCAAACCTTCCGATAAATTTTTCTAGAATTTAGACACATGGCAAGCCCACACTCATCCAAGGTCTCAAATTTTGGGGAACATCTCAAGATGCGCCATTGTGACACGTAGTAGTTTGAAAATGTCAAAAGGAAAGGAAGCAAACCATTGGAGGCAACTTGGAATTTTTTGCCTCTTGTCCTAAAAAGGATTAAAATCTCAAAATGGCCTCGTGAACCCGACAAGAAGAAGGTTAAAGTTGGCGTTGAAAATTTCAAAAGGTAGGGAGGCAGACCATTGGGGGCAATTTGTATTTTTTGACCCTTGATATTCAAATGACTAAAAACATCAAAATGGCGCACGAGCCCGATAAAGAAAAGGTCAAAGCTTACTCTAGTCAATAGCGGAGGTGTGGACTCTTGGGGGAAATTTGGAAAAATTTCCTTTTGGGAGAAAAGAGTTAAAAGTGAAAAGGAAGCATGGTTCCACTGGGACCCACATTAGGACACGTTTAGGACCATTTTTCAAGGGTGGAGCTGTGTGGAAAATTTGGAAAATTTTCCTTTTCAGAAAAGGAGGTGAAATGGTATAATTTAGTCGTAGCTCCTTTGAGGCCCACCTTGGGACACGTGTTAGGCTCATTTCTCAAGGGCAGAGGTGTGGAGAAAAATGGAATTTTTTTCCATATTTTCAAGAGGTTGTAAAAATTCAAAGGAAACCCCTAGGCCTATTTCAAAATTGAATCTTCCATGTGGACAACCCAAATTAAAAATAAATATCAATGACAATCGTGAGTCTGAATCTTATTTTCCCCATTTTACTAAAAAGTAACTAGAAGTGCGAGTATTCATGATTTCTTGGTATTTCCTACACGCCAAACAGAGAGGAGAGTTAATTTTGATATCTAAGTTTGGTGGGGGAGATCTGGAGACGTCTTTCGCCATTAAAATGATCTAACTACTAGGCTCATTCCCGATTTTCTATTTTTCGTCTCCCGAGGATGCAAGAACCAAATTTGATAGATTAGGGGTGGAAGTGGTTTGTGAGGTTCGGGAGGAGTGTTATACCAGATGAAGGAGTTGAATGATGATATTTTCTAAGAGATCTACCCCATGAGCACTGACAAATTTTTACGATTTGATTTCGGGAATCATGATCAAGATCATAGTGAGCCTTTGGTAGCACTCAATGTCGGGATTTTTGGGGGAAAAGGTGCTCTATTGTAAATTTTATAAATGACACAAATTTTTCGTGTAAATGGTTGGGATTTTGCGAATGTATAAGTATTAGGATTCAGATTCAGATTTCCTAAGACAAAATATTGATAGAGCTTGTGTTTCGAGAAACTTTAAAAAAACTTTTTATCTCTTTTGTGTTAAATTTAATCATGTCAAGGTGGTTGTGAGTGTACAACCATTGACAAGATCTAATATTGTTCAAGAAACTTTCCCCTACTAATAAATTTAACCAAACTTGAGTTAATCTATGTTATTCTTGGGCAAAATTTGTGTTTTCTTCTGTTTTCGAATGTTTGCAAGTAGTTTTTCTTGTTCCTGTTGCATTCTTACATTGAAATCTATGTGAATCACACAAGATCTTATCCTTGTGATAGTTTGGTGGAATTTACAATTTCATTTATCAGAAGAGCTTTCATTTGATAGTGAAATAAATAAATTTTAAATAAGTGTGACTCCTAGCATGACTATAAGATTATTGTTATCCTTTGAGGGTATCTTAGGCATGATGAAGCAGAGATTGATAATGTTCAGTTGAGTTTTCCAATTTGAGCCTTCATTTCGAATCCTTGAAGTTTGTGTGAAAAGTGTTGATCTGGGCCTCCATTGGAGCACATATTCTAGTTAAAGGAACACCCTAGCTACTCTGAAAGCATTCTACTATTCGAGCTTTCCATTTTTGTAAAAGTTCTCAAATATTTGGTATAATCAACTTTATCCTACTTCACCTCCCACCAAAATTCATTCAAAAACAATTAATCATACCCATACTACCCTTGTTTGTTATGTGTGTATATAAATGCATAATTTTTACTACTAAAGCATGTAGAGACAATCAAGTTTTCATTGTCTTTAGTGGCCTGAACCTTTCCTAGAAAATATCTCCATTATCTAGAGTGACAACTCGTGAGAGTTAGGTTTTGTTTCATTGATCATATTTTCTTCAAGGTCTTCTTAATACTTCACAAGGAAGGACATATCCATCTCCTCAATAAACAATAGGCCACAAAAGGGTCCTCTCACCCTGGTTGAAAGGCACAACCATAAAGTAGTGAGGATAGGTCAAATTCTCTTGGAGTGCTACCCATTTCTCCACAACCGAGTAACAAAGAGCAAGTGCATATCATCCCCACCTACAAAAAGACACATTACATGCTCTCGCTTGCCTCTAAGCTTCCTTCTTGACTCGTGATGCTGCTCACTTCCGAGGAGAATTAGTTTGGGTACCAACATGTCTAATATCTTGCATAAGTACATGGTTGGAGGAATTATAAACTACACATGACCCACAAGTGATTTTTGTTCTAGGTAAAATCCCATGCTTTTGCATTTCAATATTTTTTGCGTGTGAATTTTTTTTTTTTTTTATTCTTAATATCATAAAAGGGAATAATAAGGGATTACGAGATGAAATTTGTTGTTCCTTGGATTGTCTAAAGTCAACATAATTCTAATCAATTTTGTTTGTAAGGAGTTACTTACCATTTTCTACCCACAAGTTAACCCCTTAATTAGCCAAGGTTTGGTTTAATTCCAATTGCACGTAAGGATCTACACCCCAACTATATATGAGTTTAAGGTGAGAGTAAATATTTATGTTAATTCACAAAATAGGGATGGTAGCACATGAATTATATTAAAATGTGAAATCAACCAATTGCATTTGTATGAGTTGTAATACTTATAGGTAATGTACGGCTAAATACATACACAAAGATATATTACACAGTGCAACAATAAACTATTTCACGCAAGCTTACAAAAACGTAATCCGGGAATCATAACTAATATAAAAAACCAAACAATTATATTGTTAAAACAATATAACAACACCCGTATTGTTAGAATACAAATAATTAGATGGTTATACTTAATTATAGCCATATAAACAATAAATACTCTAATTATTATGCAATGAATAATTAATATAATAATTAACCTAACATTCCCCCCCTTAATTGTGCATTTTCTCAAGGGATGAGGAGAGGAATTCTCTGAACAACTCGAACTTGTCATGTGCAAGTGACTTTGTGAAGATATCTTCCCGTTGTTCAGCTGTTGGACAAAATTGAAGTTGGATGTTATGCTTCAACACATGATCATGTATGAAATGAACCTGTACCTCAACGTGCTTTGTTCTTTCATGAAACACTAGATTACAAAAAAAAATTTGAGACCACCATCATTGTCAACATACATGGTGGTAAGTTTCTCTGTGGTATAAGTCCTTCTAGTATGCGATGTAGACAAATCACTTCATGACAACTGACTTCTCATGCGTAACGATACTCGGCCATATGGAAGATCAAGAAACAAAGTGTTGTTTCTTACTTCCCCATGATATTGGTCCAGATCCCATAAAGAATACAAAGCTAAAAGAAAATTTTCTCATCATCATGTTACCCGCATGATCTCGAATCCAATATCCAATCAAGAAGAAGTTGACGTTCTTCTTATATTCTAGACCAAGATCCATTGATACTTTGAGATATCTCAAGATGCACCTTTCTACTTTCCAATGACAAAATTTGGGTTTCGCATGAACTTGGATAGATAGCTTCTTTGCAAAGTGATATCCGGTCTAGTGTAGGTCATGTAAATGAGACTCCTAATCAATCGCCGATAGAGAGTAACACTTACCTCGGGAAATGGATCTAAATGATTTAACTATAATTTGTTCTACGCAGTGTAGCAATTGGTGTGAAATCCATCGTCCTTAACTTATCGAGCATTGTCTTGGCATATTTAATCCGAGAAACAAAAATGTGATTCTCTTTCTACCATACTTCCAATCGAAGACAAGAATGCATCATGCCGAGATCGGTCATGTCGAATGATCTATTAAAATATTTCTTCGTTGCATTGATCATCTTCACTGAACTACCAGTGATGACTAGATCGTCAACATAGATAATGAAAATCAAAATCTCCCACCCTTGATTTTTGAGGTAGAGATTGGGGTCATATGGATTTCTAACAAATCCATGTTATATGAGAAGCTCATCAATTTTGATGTACCATGCCCGGGGTGCATGTTTGAGACCATAGGAGAATTTCCTAAGTCTGCATACCTTTACTTCTTGACCAAGTACAACATATCCCTCAAGTTGAGTCATATAGACTTCTTGTAAATATCCATTCATGAAGGCACTTTTAACATCCATCTAATGGAATTTCCAGCCAAACTTTCCAACTAGAGCAAAGATCATCCTGATTGTCTTGATCTTAGCTATGGGAGCAAATGTCTCCTCATAGTCAATGCCTTCTTTTTATGCATATCCCTTTGCTACTAGTCTCGCTTTATACTTTTCCATTGTCCCATCTTCTTTATACTTTATTTTGAATATCCATCTGCATCCAATGGGTTTCTTCCCTGGTGGAAGATCAACAAGCTACCAAGTGTTATTTTTCATCACTGATTAATATTTAGAATCCATGGCATCTTTCCAAGCTTTTGACTGTAGGGCTTCCTAGACTGTAGAGGGCTCATCAGACTCAATAAATCTACTCATAAAAGAAAATTTAACTTCTTCTCTTTCTTTACTATGAGTCCATGGTCCAGGGGTGGATGTATCTGGTGGAGAATCCATTCTTTCATCTCCTATTGTGCTAGTACACCACTTGGACATACATTGAATTATTCCCGTGGGTTTTGGTTCTATCATATCAGAACCATCATCCCCATCATCACTATCATCATCTATGGAAATATTAGCTTCAATTTTTACAATTTGGTGAATAATCTACATCTAGTGATTTGTCACGAGGATACTCTTCTTTCTTCTTCTTGAAAAACTCAACATCTCTAGTGGTGAAGACTTTTCTAGTATTTTGATCCATCAATCTATATCCAAGAGTATCTTCTTGTTCCCAATGAAGATGAGTTTTTATGACTTCATGTCCAATTTCTTCTGTTCTTCTTGGGTATGTGTATAATTGCTTTACAACTAAATACTATGAAATGTGCAATAGATGGTTTTGTTTTGACCATGCTTCTTGTGGTGTTACTCCGTCAAGAGCAACTGTGGGCACTCTGTTCAACAAATACACTGCATTCTTTGTTGTTTCTATCAAGAATGTCTTTACGTGTCCTAAGTCACCAATCATGCATCACACCATTTCCATGATAGTATAATTTCTTATGTGAATAATACCATTTTGTTGCAATGTATGTGGAGGAGGCATTTGTCGATGAATCCCATGAGTTTGTAGGTATTATTTGAACTCGTTATTGGTGAATTACCCCCTCGATCTGAGCATAGAGTTGTGATGTGATGACCAGTTTCATTCTCAACTGCTACTTTGAACTTCTTGAAAGTTTCAAAAGCTTCACTTTTCTTGTGAAGACAAAAAATCCACATTTTTCTTGAATTTTTGTCAACACACCATGAAGTGCTGAAATCCATAATGACTTGGTTGCATTAGACCACAAAGATTGGTATGAACTAGATCAAGCTGACCATTGGCTTGATACTCTTATGGAATGAAGCTCTATGTTGGTTTCCTTCTAGGTAGTGAGGACACTTATTCGTATCCTTTCGAAGAGATGACATCGCATGTACCATATTAATGCGATGAAATGTCTTGAGATACTTGAAACTAACATGACCAAGTCTTTAATGCCACAATCTTGCTTTGAGGTAGAGTTCTTAGCCACAAGTGCCTAATCATCTCTGTTGATAAAATCTAGTTGGAACATGTGTACCACATTGGAGGCTTTTGTAACTATTTTCGAGCCTCGTGATTTGTCTTGAATCAAACATGTTTTCTTGCCGAAAGGAATATCAAATTCAATTTTCAAGTTATGATCTAGTATTTGGACCGAATAAAAGTAGATTCTTTGTCAACCTAGGGACATATAAGACATCATATAGTTTGTAGTTGCATGAACCAAGGGGTAGAGAGATGTTCCCAATCCCCTAAACTATATATGAAGATTCATCTCCCAACGAAACATGATTTTTTGATGGCGTGTCCCAAGCATTGAAGTAAACCTATCTATGTGGTCGGTCATGTGTCGAGTGGCTCCCAAATAAACATACCAAAAATCACTAGATGACATCGATGGTTCACTTGTCGAGTAGTGTACAAGAAGTCTTCGTTATCCGAATGTTCTTCTTGCTCAAAAATGTTTCCTTCTTGATGGGGTCTTCTTTTCAGTTTCCATTTTTTTACCCTTGATTGTAGTTAGAATGTCCCTTGTGAGATTGTTGTGGAGGTCTAGAGTTGCTTGATGAACCTTTCTTGTAAGTATTGTACCAATAATCTTTTAGGTCATGTCCTCTTTTATAGATTAGACATTGCTTCTTCTATTGTTTGTCCCCTTAATATTGAATTTGAATTTGGGACTTTTGATAGGAATTAGGTTTTCCTTTACCTTTTCCTTTCCATTTTTGATGTGAAGAAATTTCCTTCTCCTCTTCATCATCCTTATTATGCATTGCTTCCTCTTATTGCAGTAGGTTTACCAATTTGTCAAAACTAATTGTTGTATCTGACAAGTTTAGTGTTGTTACAAAAATACGGTATGAAGAAGGGAGTGCTCTCAAAACAATGGGAATGAGATCATCATATTTGACCGCTTCTCCTAGGGCTAGAAGTGAAGCCCTCAATTCTGCAACTCTTCTTAAGAAAGCTTCAATTTTCTCATTTTGTTTGAACTTCAATGTGTGTAATTGACTCTGCAAATTTAGAATGACATTCTTATTTTTGGCCTCATACATTGTGCTCAACTTATCCCATGCTTCTTTAGCTGTTGTGGCATCACAAATGTGGGGTTGCACATCGTCGGACACTCCAAACAAGATGATGAGTTTGGATTTCTGATCTGCTCTATCAAATTGCCATTGTTGTGTTGTATCAATAGTTGATCTGGGCATAATACCAATCTCTACATGCTATATCTCTTCAAACTCAAGCTGTGTCTTGATGTTTTTCTTCCATGCAACATAGTTGTTTCCTTTGAGTATTTGTGAATCTGAAAGAAAATTTTTGGAGGCATTGGTGCCCATTTTGTAGAAAACACTGACAGGATTTGTCTCTTATCACTCCAGGTATAAGGTCTCCAAATCTATATACCATCGATCGATATACCGAACCTTTCTATATATGTGCCCTTCCGATATACCCATCGGTACGTGGAGGAAGCCCTCCTTTCTATATATCCAGTGATACATGAAAGAGGTATTAACGTATGTGAAGAATTCAATACATGCTACCAAGACAAGATCTTGAAAGGGGTCTATGTGATTATTGACACCAAATCAAAGAAATATCCTCATACACACGCGTAACTTTTCTATATACTTGGATAATTTCTCAATCTAGATTTATGTCGTGTAATCATTCATAGATAGATGGGATGGCTCATAGTGTGTGCATTGTGACCTTATTACGCCCGTCGATTTAAAGGGTCGATTCCCAGACGACATTATTGTAGCTATATTAGGCATTAAGTGTAGTAGTAGTCACGATGACTTTACCCGTAAGCGCTTCCTAGAGGCATCATATATACCGAACGCTGTGAATGAGATCTAGGATCTCATGAGTGTTACAGTAACCAACTTTATACCAATTTCGAGAAGTTACAATATTTTGAGTTGATTTATGGCAAAACCGTAAATTAGTACAATATGATGAAGTATGCAATTACATTCAAAAATTTAGAAAAAAAATGAATGGCAGACAATTTTGTTTTGTTTTGCACACCCCTGGTGGCCTCAAAGCCCAAAATGACCCACTATACCAAACAATTGCAAAAATATAGTTGAGTATACAATTTTGGATAGGACTCCTTTTTGTAAAAAGTGTTTAGAATGTAAAAAAAAATGTAGAGTGGAGGAATTTTTTTCCCCTAAAACAGGGTTTTTCTCGCTAAATGTTGTTAGTTATAACTAAATTTGGTTTTTTTGCTAAAGTTATCGGTTCCACTAAATTTACTACCAAATTTGGTAGTGGGTGAGGGAAGGGGATTTGACCCTTGACTCTCTTAATGGGAAGTGTCTTACAAGAGTTATGCTAGCCACTTAGCTAGCTAAGCTAAACAAGTATACATAAATAGCGAATTGTAAGTAAACACTTCCAAATCGTAGAAACCATACCTCTTCAAAAAGCCATGGTTTGGGAAAGGTGGTTTTGAGCAAAAATTCTAGAAAAGAGAAAAAATGACAGTCATTGTGGTGAGAATGAAGGAAGTTTTGAGTGTGTATGGTGTCTTAGATCAATTTTTTTTCTTCCTTTGAGATTGCAATCTCTTCGTTGCAATTACATTAAATCACAAATACTTTTTAAAATATTCATACTTTAACCTCCTGTATGCCTTAATATTGGATAAAATATTGTGTTCATTTTGGGTTTATATTTGAGACACTAATATGAAATCACGGGTTAACTAATGATTTTATTTCTCAATCCCCATGTTACAAGATGCTATCATCAAAAACTTCATACGACGCTAGTGATATTCATTAAATTGATTCGTGAATTGACAATCATAATTTTAAAGATATTTATACAATAAAACCAAATATATAATATATACATCCCCACACACACACACACACAAGAGAAAAATAACCACTGATTAAGATAAATTATAAACATAACTATTAATTTTAACCACGGGGGGTTCATTAGCTAGGCAATATCCTAGCACGTGGGTTCATATTGAGGTAATTAAAATTAATAAAATTAAAGTCAATATACCGGTAGACATGAGGGGGTGAAAGGGTTTAATTTATTAATGTTTTGAATTAGGTATTGGGGTAGGTTAGAGAGGTGGGCCAAAGGAAAAGGAGGTTTAATTTTAATATAAAACTAAAACATTTGAACCCTAGTTTTTAAAAGTAAATACCTTAAAATTGCAAAAAGAGTGTGGTCATAAATTAAATTATAATCTCTTTTGAATAATAAAAATATCATTACCAAGAAATAATAATATGGTGAAAACTAGGATTGAGTATGCTTATCAACATAAGTGATATTATTTGACCATCTTAATTATTTGAAGAACTATTAATAAATTATTAAAGCTTGACATTTATAAGGTGATTTGTAATAGGTCTTAAATGGCTTCAAACTATCTTTCAAGAGGAAATGCATATTAAAAAAAAATGAGTGAGAAGTATAATATATTTTTTGTTTAATATATTAGGGTAGAAATAAAAAGGGGTAAATAAAATTGTAATTAAAAAATAGGTAAGTAAGGTACATGGAAAAAATAGGGGTATTTTCATTCTAATAATATAACAGGAGGGGGTATTATCAATTTAATAATTAGAGGTAGAAACTGGAATTTAGGGTATTCTTTAATACCCTTGAACGCATACGTGTTATACCATACTTTTACTAAGTGAACCCCGTGATTTTAACCAAGCTTCCACATTCCATAATAATATTGTAAGCGCAAAAATATTATAAACCAACATACACAAATTATAATAGTATATATAATGACCCATGAACAATTATTATGTACATTTTTTCTAATAGGTGCGATTGTTTGAAAGTGGAAATAAAATAGAAATGTGAAAATACTGATTTCAAATTTTAAAACATTAAAAATCAAAATTCACAACAATAATTTTAAATATTTTTTATTTATATTGAATCTTTATGGACATAGATTGAATATGATAATATAATATATGGACCTTATTCACATGACTTCGACCCATGGAATGACTTATAAATAACAATAATCTACTTTTAAGTGTCTCATTTATAAAAACAAAAATTGATTGTGAACCGAAATATTCATCCATTTGTTTTTAAGTCTATTTAATAAGTATATCTCCATGTAGAAATTAATTATTTTGAAAAGGTAAAATATGTACTTATATGGTTACAATGAACATTGGAAACCAAAAAGACAAGAAATGTTTGCCTGTGAGATGACAACATTGAAAGATATTTAATGAAATAAATTTTGAATATATATTTTTCTTTCAAACAATGATTAGTTGTATTACATGTGAGTCTTATTATATTTTGAATATATATATTTGATGATCAAGTATATTACATGTAAATGGATCATGAATTGGATGAAATCAATCAATGTTGAAATTGAAGAACTTTAGAAAAAAAAAGACATGTTTTGTAAACCCTAAAAAGGATGTAATTAGATTTAAAATATGTGTAATAGAGATAATTTATAATGGCATCAAGATTGAGAAATTCAAGGTAAAACCACTGTATTTAAACATTATGTATGTTTGCATAGTTGTGATATTGATTATATAATGTTAAAATTTATATTAAAATAATTATGGGTCTTGGAAGCTATAGGTCAATGTATCATGTTTTATTGATTTTAATTATAGTTTGTGCAAAAATATGTGATGTTTAGACTATTCTAAGAAATATTTATTGAAAAAGGTATTCACAATAATATAGAAAAGATATAATAACCATTATGCACCAATAGTATGATTGGACATTGTCAAAAATGTTTTGATAAATATTTGAAAACCTTAATGGAAAGAGTATCAACTTAACATAAATATAACATTTGTAATTGATTCTGGATAAATGATTGTATGTAGAACAAAAACTACATTTTTATGTAATCTCATGTAAAGAAATTGGTTTTAATAATCTAAAAATGCATTATTGAGTTGGTAAAATAAGTTTTAGAGGCTTGATATAACTATATTAATTACAATTTTTTGAGAAATAATTTTACCGATAACATAAGCAAACCAGATTTATACTTAAAAATAATTAACAGGAAGACATTTCAATAGTTTGAATGTATGTAGATTGATTAATAAGATTTAATTGGAGTTATATATGCGTAATACACAAAATTTATAAATCCCACTATATTATTGCAAGACTCTTCAAATGTCTACAAATAAATAAATCCCAAAATCACAATGATTAAAGATCTTCCCTTTATTACACAAATGGATTTTATACAAAGAATAGATTCGTCACTATATTAATCCGTAGCAATAAAAATGGTAGCGACAAATTGTAGTGCCCACTCCTACTCAACATTTATATGATTATTTTGTTTCTTAGTATAGACTCGGGTTATGGATATTTCTATCACATTTTAGATATTGACATATGGATATTGTTATTTTGATTAGTTAATTGATAGATAGTGTGGATGTTAAACTTATGACATGATTTACGAGATTGATTATATGCATGTTTGGATATATCGAATTGTTGATTTTGAGCTTATATTAGACCTGATGAATTTATGTCGATAACTATATGATGTTAGATGATGTATTTGATGTTGTGATCTTATCATTTTAGTTGATAAATTAATGAAATTGAAATAATTGAAATTGTGAATGATGGCAATTACTTGTTTTTGTTTAGTTACGATGATTGATTATATGTATATGCATGTATTTTTAATATTTCGATAAAATGTTAATATGGCTACGAGGCATTAAAGGTATTCCATTGACTTTTGCAGGTGTTCACAACACAATCAACCAAAGGGGGATATGAGACCAACAATGAAGGAATATGAATTATGCAATGAGTCTCCATGAAAATTTTGTATTTGTATGTTGTATGTTGTTGTAGTTTGTTAGGAGGTCCCCATTGGGGCGTGACATCAAATTTGGCATTAGGAATGTTTTTAAGATTTTTCTTGTTGATTTTTATTTAATTGTGAGTAATTGTATTTTTATTAGCATGTGGAGTCACTTTTATTAATTGTGTTTAGAACCCCTCTTAAGTTAATTTAAAAGTGTTTATCTAGTGCTAATTAGGATGTGACAAAAGGGGGAAATAAATGTGAGTTGGTAGCCTTAATGTGTGTTGGTTTGGAATGAATTTAATTTTTTTTTTGGGTTGTGTGTACTCAATCTTCCTTGTTAAATTCAGATTTTGAAATTCTAGGCTATTTTGAGACTTGTGGGACAAACTAAGATTGTCCCACACCTCTTAAAGTCACCCACCCACTTAGCCTATGATGTGAGGGACTTAAATTTTAGGTCCAATTTTATGTTTTAATGAAGGAAAAGAGAAATTAATTGCACTTTTCTTACATGGGTATTTAATTTTATCCTTAAGGGGTGTGGGTTGGGTTGAGTGTGTAAGAGGGTGGCATTTTCCCAATCACCAATTTATTATGCTTTGTGGTGTGGGTTTAACCTTGGTGATGTTGTATGGATAAGAAATTATGTGCTTGATCCTACACATGGGGCCATATAATCACCCTCTCCTCTTTTCTATTTATTAGATTTTTGGGAAGTTTTGGGGTTCTTGGCTTGGTTTCGGCTCTCTACAAATTTGGAATGCTTGCTTTTGGAGTGCTTGTTGGAGTTGAATATTCTTGGAATTTCTTGAGCTTGAGGATTTTGGAACTTTCTTATGTAGTGGATTCTTGCTATGGAAAGGTAGGGTCTTGACCCCCCGGTTTTCCTCTTTCTTGTGTGTTTATGTGTTGAATGAATGTGTTTTCTGTAAAATAGGGATGGAAGCCTAAAAAATTGTATTAATGAGAATCAACCAAAATAAATAGAAACAAGCTGCATATATATATATGTATTGCATTTGGGATACAAATAAAAGAGAAGTTCATAAACAATGCAATATCAAATTTAAAATACATTAGCTTCCAGATATTATCGAGGAAGCACAAAATTGTTATAATAATTATAACAATTATCCTTGTGAAACTAAAAAGACAAATATGGTTTAAAAACCATATACTATTATTATTTAATTAATAAAATTAATTAAATAATCAATTTATATTATATTATACATAATTAACCTAACATTCCCCCTCTTAATTTTGCATTGCCTCAAGGGATGAGGAGAGGAACGCCTCCGAAGCAACTCAAACTTGTCACGTGCAAGTGAATTCGTGAAGATATCTTCTCGTTGTTCAAGTGTTGGACAAATATGAGTTTGGATGTTGTGCTTCAACACATGTTCGCGTATGAAATGAAACTCGTAGCTCAATGTTCTTTGTTCTCTCCTAAAAAAATGGATTGTGAACAAGTTTGAGAACACCTTCATTATTAACATACATGGTGGTTGGTTTGTCCTGTGGTATTCCAAGTCCTTCTAGTATGTGACGTAGCCAAATCGCTTCACGAAGTAGCTTTCTCTGCAGAATGATACTCGCTCATTGTGGAAGAGCGAGAAACAAAGTGTTGTTTCTTTCTTCCCCATGATATTGGTCCAGATCCCATAAAGAATACAAATCCAGAAGTGGATTTTCTATCATCAATGTTACCTACATGATCTGAATCCAAATATCCAATCAAGAAGAAGTTGTCATTCTTCTTGTATTCTAGACCAAGATCCACTGATCCTTTGAGATATCTAAAAATGCACCTTACTAATTTTTAATGACAAACTGGGTTCCTACATGAACCTGGATAGATAGCTAACTGCAAAGCTGATATCTGGTCTAGTGTAGGTCAGGTAAATGAGACTCCCGATCAGTTGTTGATAGAGAGAGGCCGTTACCTCGGGAGATGAATATGAATGAGATAATTGTAATATGTTCTCCATAGGTGTAGCAATTGGTGTGTAATACATCATCCTAAATTTCTTGAGCATAGTCGTGGTAAATTTCATCCGAGAAAAAAATTGATTCTCTTTTCGCCATAATTCCAATCCAAGACAATAGTGCATCAGCCTCGAGATCGGTCATGTCGAATGATAGATTAAGATATTTCTTCGTTGCATCAATCATCTTCATTGAACTGCCAGTGATGACTAGATCGTCGACATAGACAACAACAATCACAATCTCCCCCCTTTCTTTTTGAGGTAAATATTGGGATCATATGAATTTCTAACAAATTTATCTTGTATGAGATGCTCATCAATCTTGATGTACCATGCCGGGGTGTCTATTTAAGGCCATACAGAGATTTCCTAAGTCTTCATACCTTTTCTTCTTGATCAAGTACTACATATCCCTCAGGTTGAGTCATGTAGACTTCTTCTTGTAGATCTCCATTTAGGAAAGCACTTTTTACGTCCATCTGATGGACTTTCCAGCCAAACTACGTAGCTAGAGCAAAGATCATCCTAATCATTTTGATCATAGATGTGGGAGAAAATGTCTCCTCATAGTCAATGCCTTATTTTTGTGCGTACCCCTTTGCTATAAGTCTTTCTTTATACTTGTCTACCATCCCATCTGTTTTGTACTTTTTTTTAAAAAATATCCATCTACATCAAATGGGTTTCTTCATTGGTGGAAGATCGACAAGCTACCAAGTGTTATTTTTCATCACTAATTGGTATTCAGAATCCATGGCCTCTTTTTAAGCTTTTGATTGTAGAGCCTCCTAGACTATAGAGGGCTCATCAGTTTCAATAACTCTACTCATTAAAGTAAAGTTAACTTCTTCTCTTACTTTATTATGAGTCCTTGGTCCAAAGGTGAATGTATTTGGTGGAGCATCCATTCTTGCATCTTGTAATGTGCTAGTACAACACTTGGGCATACGTTGAACTATTCCTATGGGTCATGGTTCTATCTGATCAACACCATCATCCCCATCCTCACTTTCATCATCAATGGGAACATCAGCTTTAGTTTTTACAACTGGTGAAGAATCTACATCAGGTGAATCTGGAGGAGGAGTCTCTACTTCCTTCTTCTCAAAAAATCAACATCTCTGCTGGTGTAGACTTTTCTGGTCTTAGGATCCATCAATCTGTACCCAAAATTCTCTTCTTCCTGTACCCAGTGAAGATGAGTTTTTATGACTTCATGTATAGTTTCTTTCTGTTCTGCTTGGGTATGTGCATGCTTCCTTTGCACCCAAATACTCTAAGGTGTGCAATAGATGGTTTCAACTTTGACCATGCTTCTTGTGGTGTTACAGTCAAGAGAAAGCGTGGGCATTCTGTTCAACAAATACACTATTGTCTTTTTACTTCTCGCCAAAATGTCTTTGCAAGTCCAGAGTCATCGATCATGCATTGCACAATTTCCATGATAGTATGATTTCTTCTCTCATCAACACCATTCGCTACTACGGTGTGTGTAGAAAAGGCATTTGTCAACGAATCCCTGTGAGCTTGTAGGTAGTCTTTGAACACATTTTGGTGAATTCCCCCTTGATATGAGGAGAGAGTTATGATGTGATGACCGGTTTCATTCGCAACTACTACTTTGAACTTTTTGAAGGTTTCAAATGCTTCACTTTTCTTGCGAAGACAAAATTCCAAATTTTTCTCGAATAGTCGTCAACACAAAGCATGAAGTACTAGAACCTAGAATGAATTGGCTACATCGGACCGCAAAGATCTATATGAACAAGGTCAAGTTTTTCATGAGGTCGTAATGTACTCCTCTAGAATGAATCTTGTGTTGTTTTCCTACTTAGCAGTGATGACACTTGTCTGTATCCTTATGAAGAGATGGTAGCCCATGTACCATATTACGTTGGTGAAGTGTCTCGAGATAATTGAAACTTACATGAACAAGTCTCCGATGCCACAA
The DNA here is from genome assembly GCA_018340775.1 of Taxus wallichiana var. yunnanensis. NCBI lineage: Eukaryota > Viridiplantae > Streptophyta > Pinopsida > Cupressales > Taxaceae > Taxus > Taxus wallichiana. The sequence goes on along the minus strand of CM031240.1, from coordinate 42,554,710 downwards.
TTGTGTTGAGGTAGAGTTCTTAGCCATAAGCTCTTGATCATCTCTCGTGAACAAAATCAAGTTGGAACATACATCCCACATTGGAGGCTTTCACAACTATTTTCGAGCATCTTGATTTGTCTCAAATAAAACATGTTTTTCTTTGCGGGATTGACTATCAAAGTCAATTTTTAGGTTGTGATCTAGGAGTTGACTAACTGAAATAAGATTCTTTGTCAATCTAGGGACATATAGGACATCCGATAGTCTGCGATTGCGTGAACCAAGGGGTAGGGAAATGTTTCCAATCCCCGAACTGTAGTATGAAGAATCATCACCCAACAAAACATGGTATTTTGATGGTGTGTCCCTCATTGAAATAAACTAGTCTTTGTGGTTGTTCATGTGTCGAGTGGCCCCTGAATCAACATACCAAACATCATTAGATTACATGGATGGTTCACTTGATCGAGTAATGAACAAGTAGTCTTCCTTGTCTGACTGTTCTTGTTGCTCAACAATATGTCCTTGCTGATGGGGTCTTCTTTTCCAGTTCCCCTTTTCTTCCCGTGATTGTTGTTAGAATGTCCCTTATAAGATTTTTGTTGTTGAGGTCCGAGTTGCTAGATGAACCTTTCTTGTAAGTATTATACCAACAATATTTTAGGTCATGTCCTCTTTTGTAGATTGGACATTTCTTCTTTTATTTTTCTGTCCCTTGATACTAATTTTGATTTTGGGACTTTTGATATGAATTACATATTCCTTTACCTTTTCCTTTCCATTTTGATATGAAGAAAGTTCCTTCTCCTCTTCATCATAGTTATTGTGCATGGCTTGCTCATGTTTCAAAGTAGGTTTACCAACTTGTCAAAACTAACTTTCATATCGACACATTTAGCATTGTGAAAAAAATGTGGTAAGAAGAGGGAGTTCTCTCTAGAACAATGGGAACAAGAGCATCATCTGTGACTACTTCTCCCAAGGCTAGAAGTGAAGCCCTCAATTCTACAACTCTTCTTAAGAAATCTTCTATTTTTTCATTTTGCTTGAACTTCAATGTGTGTAACTAACTCTGCAAATTTAGTATAACATTCTTGTTCTTGGCCTCATATACTGTGCTCAACTTATCCCATGCTTCTTTGGCTATTTTGGCATCTCAAATGTGGGGTTGCACATCGTCAAACACTCCAAACAAGATGATGAGTTTGACCTTCTGATCTACTTTATCAAACTACCATTGTTGTGTTGTATCAGTAGTTGATCTCGTTAGAGTACCATTCACAGCAGGCCAGATCTCTTCAAACTCAAGTTGTGTCTTAATTTTTTTCTTCCACGTAGCATAGTTGTTTCCTGTGAGTAATTGTGAATCCAAAAGAAAAACTTTGGGGGATTGGTTCCATTATATAGAGATCACTCGACAGGGTTTGGCTCTTATCACTCTAGGTATAAGGTCTCCTAATCTATATACCATCAGTCTGATATACCGAACCTTTCTATATACATGCCCTTTCGATATACTCGGAGGTACATGGAAGAAGCTCACCCTTTCTATATACCCGGTGGTACGTGAAAGAGGCGTTAACATATGTGAAAGAATTCAATACGTGCTACCAAGACAATACTGAAAGGGGTCTGTGTGATTATTGACACCGGCTCAAAGAAATATCCTCATACGTGTGTGTAACTTCGCTATATACTTGGATAATTTCTCAGTCTGGATTTATGTCATTTAATCATTCATAGACAGATGGGATGGCTCATAGTGTGTGTGTTGTGACCTTATTGCTCCCCATTGATTTATAGGGACGATGCCAAGATGTCATTGTTACAGCTATATTAGGTGTTAAGTGCAGTAGTAGTCATGACGACTTTACATGTAAGAGCTTCAAAGAGGCACCATATATATTGAACGCTGCAAATGAGATCTAAGCTCTTGTGAGTGTTTCAGAACCAATTTTTAGCTATTTTTTATTACAATTTTGCCAATTTTTGAAAGCAGTTACAAAGTTTGTAGTTGACTATGGAAACCTACAAATTAGTATAATATAATGTAGTATACAAATTACATTCAAAAAATTAAATGGCAGACAATTTTTTTTTTTTTTTGTGGGCGTTGGTGTCCTCCAGAAGCCCAAAATGACCCACTATGCCAAAAAATTGCAAAAATATAGCTCAAAATGCAATTTATGGATAGGTCTCCTTTTGGAAAAAATGTCCAAAATGAGAAAACAAGCTTAGTGGAGAAAAACAAAATTTTACCCTGAATGTAGGGTTTTTATCACTAAAATAATTGGAGGGGGCTTTAGTCATAACTAAAGGTTTAGTTACCTCTAAGTTTGATGATTCTTCCAATTTCGCCACTAAAATTCAAAATTCTTTGAAAAATAAAAAATTTTGGGGTGGGGGTAGAACAATGCACCTCCTATTCCCAAGGCTTTCTCCTTATCTAACTAGGCTCTATGAGCACTTGGCTTATGGAAAGAACAAACTTGTATTTAAAGAAAATGAATTTTGAACTGACCTTTTAAAAAAATGTGACCTGGCTGAGTGGAGGCTTGCGTGGAGCTTGCATGGCACAAGCTTGGAGGTGGGTCTGTGTGGCTGCGTGCGTGGCAGATTAGGGTTTCCGTGTTAAACGGATCTAAGACACCTTTAGCTCCTTGTTGTATTGGCCACTTCCATTTTTATTTTCTGTGCATTTTATTTTCACCGTGTTTTTATTTTGTATTGTATGCAGGGATGGCCGCTCAGAATAGCTCCAACAGATCATTTGAATGTTGCTTTGAATACTCCATTTGCTTGTGTTTGTGGTTGTAGGTTGCATGGATATTTATTACAGGTGGCTGAAGATGCGATGGAGGAAGGTTCACTACAGGATGTGGATGGATCGACTTGTATTACTGAGGTCGCGGATTAGGTAGCTCCCACTATCTTGTTGATGGCAGGATTGTGGCGAGTCATCAAACTCATAGCTCACGGTTTGTAGGGACAACTCATTTACAGAATGTGGTGTTTCCCCCCAATGACTCGGCTTCAACACATGCAATGTTTGTTTGAATGTCAATAGATAACAGACACGATCCACTTTGCAGGTTTGTTAGTGTCGAATTTTCTTTGGACAAAGAAACAAATCAAATTCTTATACCGTTAGGTTGTATGAAGTTGGCGTAGGGGAACGAGTGACTCGCCAAAGGGGCTTGGTCATGTAATGAAGTAACACAGTGCTTGAGGAAGGTAGGGGTGCTCAGCGTGAACACGTACAACATGAAAAGATAAATAAAGTAATTATTAATCAATAAGGGAGCTCAACATTGCAGAGCTTGGTGAAGACATGCCTATGAATGGACAACTCGGCCTTTCAACAATCTTAGCTCGGTTGTAACTCGGAGGGGAACTCTTGAAATTCCTAAAATAGCACGGTGTACAGATGATTTTTTTAAATTTTCAATCTGATTTCGAAGAACCAGAATGGCTCCAACATGTAAATTTTACCTGCAAAAAATTTATTTTTCCTTTGCCTGGAGATTAAACTGGAGGCTTTCCTATCCTGCTGGGAGATGGGAATGCAGGGGTTGGGATGGAGGGAATGTAGGTGGCTCTTCTGGCTCACTCAAAACTATTTCCCTCTCAAAATATCCTCAACACTCTCTGAAACTTCCTCACTTCTCCACAGGCCAGATTAACCTGCTCTGGTACCAAATGTAAACATGGACGGAAGCCTGAAAATTTTATTAATCATAATCAACCAAAATACATAGAAACAAACTGCAATATATATATGTATTGCACAACCGAGATACAAACAAAAGAGAAGTTGCAATAATGCAACAACAAATTTAAAATACATTAGCTTCCAAATATTATCCGGAAGCACATAAATTGTTATAATAATTATAACAATTATCCCTGTGAAACTAAAAGACAAATATGGTTTAAAAAACCATATAACAACATACAACAATAATATGGTTTATAATATAACCATATACCATTATTATTTAATTAATAAAATTAATTAAATAATCAATTTATATTATATTATGCATAATTAACCTAACATTTTCTTTCTTGATGTTAGTATGTATTGAAGTGTCCTTAGGATGTTTACGAGAAATTTAAATGGGGATGATATTTGTTGGGAGGGATAAGAGTTTCTCTTGGGTATTTAGGAGGGCATGGGTTGCATGCCGCACCTTGTTCTCATCTTGTTATTTTGTTCATTATGGGAGATATAAGAGAGAGGAAGGCATAAGAGTGAGGGAAGAATAAGAGATATTTTATCGTAGGGAGGCATAAGAGATTATTGGGGTTGATTGAGATTTAGAGGTTTTAAGGTGGGCATCCAAAACCGTTGGGAGGAACAAGGGTATCCCCATATTCCTTTCTCTACTTGGATTATTTTAGAGAAATGTTTTTGTGAAGTTTATGTGTATAAAAATGAATGTGTTGTGGTCATTTTCTTGTGTGAATGTTGTGTGAAAGTAAATGTGGAATTCTTATCTTTGTTGCCATGGTTGTCAAATATTCCATATTGTCTCATTGTTGGGGCTCGGGGGCCAATGAGGAAGTAGGATTCACTTCCTCATTGGAGTATTTGTTGGGTGGAGAGTGTTTCCTACTCCCCCATTTTTGTTGTTGTGTTGATCTTGGTTGAAGGTGGAGCTCAAAGGAGGAATCATGTTTCTTGTTGCATTTGGAGGAAAGGACCAAGAATCCCTTGTAAACATTTTATCATGTTGTCTCCATTGTGTATGGAGGTCTTGTAAACTTGTATTCTTAAAGTGGAGATTTTTAGTTGTCTTATTTATTAAAATTGTAGTATTAGTTCTCTTTGGAAATGAAAGTAAAGGATTCAATATTACTTCTTTGCTTGTTGGGAAGAGAAACAATTTTAGTGTAACAAGTTCTTGATATGATGGAAATGTGATTGAAAAGAAAATAACTTTACTTTCAAGCTAGTAGTTTCATTGCCTTCAAGAGGAGTGAAGTTCATTTGAAAGTGAGGGAAATCTTGTTACAAATTATTGTTTGAAATGATTGAAACGTGCATTTTGTGATGAAAGAAAATAGTTACTTACATTTCCCTACTTGAAAGACATATGATAACAAGTTAAACTATATTGTTTATTCTTTTGTATTGATTGAAAGAAAGTTTAAATTTTAAATGTGTAGATGTACGATCCCTTAAATTCTTGTTTTTATTCACTTTTTCATTAAATGGATTGACATTTTAAACCTAATAGAGTAGAGAAAATGCATGGTTACCATTAGACCGTAGTCTCATTTGATTTAATAATATTATTATGAATTTAATATAAATTTATAAGGGAAATACAATTTGTATTTATATCTTATAATGTTACTTTAAAATTTTCAACGAAATTTTAATTGATGGGTTAAAGATTAGTTGACATTGTTAATATATTAATATCATTTCTATTATAAATAATAGATATTAATATTAAGCTATTAATGTCGTAGATTTCTTTCATTCACTATAAAAATATTTTAATATATTATATTGATGTAGTATATATATATATAATAAAACATATTAAATAACATTTTAATTAAAAACGGGAATTTAACCACCGTCATTGTGCGCGGCCCTATGGGCTTGGTTATTATTTATCCGAATTTGGATGGAGGAGGGTCACCAACCCCACCCTGGACCCCATATTATATGGGGTGAGGGGTTTGGTCGTTGACCCTCCCCCAAATTTTTAAAAAGAAGAAGCCCCATTGGGGTAGTCGTTGTACGTTGTCTTTGCCTGTAATTTTTCTTATGATGGCCACAGATTTTTATGTGGGCTGAAATTTTGTTAAACACACACACACACACACACACACACATAATACCCTTGTTCATATTTTGGGTTTAAAAAAAATGGTGTTTTGAATAAAAATACTTATATATACACTTATGTATGTATGTATGTATATCCTTATAAATTGGGTGTATATACATCATTCCAACCATTTCCTTTTAATAGAGAAAATAATCATAAGCCCAATAAGGCAAATACAAAAAGAATAAGATCAACAAATAATAAATATGTGCAAACCCTAGATGAGGGTATAAATGGAATCCCCAATAAAAGAACATTTTGTTCTTCTATGAGCTTGAGCTGCCTCCCATGGCTTCTACCTCCCTTCTCTTCAAATCTGGAAAATAAGAAAAGAAACAATAAGTCAAATGAATTGAAAAAATCCTTTCATAACCAAACTTAGGGTTAGATGGATCCCTAGATCGAAGGGCTCCAAATGAATCCATCCAATGGATGAGATTCACCCTACAAAAAGTAGGATTTAAATGAGTCCACTTAAGTGGTGTACAAAGTGGGGGATGGGGGATGCATTTAATATTAGTCTTGACCCCTTTGTGGGTGTAGTAAAAATTTATTATTTAAATAACTAGACAAAAACACCTTTTTAAATTGATTTGAGTAAGTTTAATTAAGGTTGAATTTAATTTCATTAAAACAAAAGGGAGGGGAGTCTAAGCCTTGATGTAAACCAATTAAATTATTAAATGTTATTAAGAAATTTCATTAATTTATTTAAGAAGGTAAGCGGATTGTGGACCTTATTTGGAAATTAATAATAATAATTTAATGTAAATTTAAAACGCGAAAGTGTTGATTGTAAATTTTAGGAGAATGTTCATGTAAGTGGGTTTTACAAAAATAAATTATTCTATAATTTTTCTAATATGACCTAAGTTTGTATTGGGTTTCATGCAGTTAAATTTGTGGGCATTACATGAGCATGATGAATAACCTCCCACAAATTTAATACAACTTTAAGAAGTAATACTTGATTCCATAACATATTTCTAAATATCTAAATATTTAGTGACACCATATTTATTTGATCTCCCTTGAAACTTCAAAGAGTGAAAACCTCTCTTCGAAGCACAACCACTGAGCACAAACAAAAAAAAAAATTTAACGAATATGTTTAGATAATATTTGACAAAAAAATGTTACCCTAGTCAGATGAATAACACAGAAATAATATAGGCGATCCAAAGAAATTCCATATTTAACATAATACAGAAAAAGTCGTGATGTCGGGAAGAATAGGGTTTTGGTTATGCCACAATGCAAGACAGAGATACCTAAATCATCCGCCTTAGTTGAGCTTGGATCGTGTTTGATTTTCACACTTTTCATTCCACTATCAAGGATAACTTTTCCAACTCCGTGTATAGCTTCGAGTGAAGTTTGGATATTTGTTTCATCTTTTTGGAGCATATTCCCTCACTACTACAAGGGGGTGTTTTGAGACAATAATAGAGACAATACTTGATCAAATTGTCTCAAATAGAGACAATAAAAAAGTTGTATATTGTCTCTATTATTGTCTCAAAGCGGGTGTCTCTAATATTGTCTCTAATTATTGTCTCTCCGAGACAATATAGGTTGATACATATTTTGTCTCTTGAGAGACAATATAGTTTTTGCCTCTCTAGAGACAATATCATTATTGTCTCGCTAGAGACGATACAAAATACTGATTTCGTCTCTCTAGAGACAATACTAATTTCAATTTTTATTGTCTCTCTAGAGACAATATGAATTTAAAGAATGAAAAATATGAATTTCAAGAATAAATAATAACCAAATATCATATAGTGCAATCGATTTACATACATATCGTCTATAATGTCGAGTAGACTGGTAAGGAATATTATAAATTAAAAACAATTTGATTTGAATCTTGTGCCCAACAAATGGGTCCACAAACATTTTATTAATATCAACTAAGATAAAATACAAAAGGGTGTCTAAATACTGTTAACCCTTTAAATACAAGAGGGTGTCTAAATTCCGTTAACCCTTTGCATACAATATGAACACCTCTCCACCCCCAGCTTCAAGCGATCTGTCTGCTTCCCTAGTGCTACTTTGAGGTTTTTTTTCTTAACTTCAATTTTGAGTCAGTTGGCAGCTGTCATTTCATGTTCTTCGCTTTGATTGTCTCAACTTTGATACAATTCTCTACTATCAATAGCACCAAGAAACTCATCTTTAGTCTTCATGAAAACAAAGATTATAATGACTTGTTGTGTTTATCAATTGTCACTTGAAAATTTATAACAGACAAACATCTCATTAAAATACTGAGGTTGAATTAAACATATAACAAGAAACCATCAACATTTCATAAAAAAGGCCATCTTTAATAACAAGGCATGTCTATGCTGAGTCTTTTCATAATGTGACGGGTAACTTGAAAATACAATACATAATAACATTGCTCTTATACTTGAAGTTATTTTGATGATACGAGCTCACATAAAAAAGAGTATAGTCACCTCCAAGCATAACTTGACCACGAGCTTTCATAGGCCGGGATGAGAAAAGTTTGTATTGAAGTAAACAATATGGAGAGCTTGAAAAACTTCAGCAAAAAGGTATAAAGAGGGTAAAACAGTTTGCAGCCAATCTTCAGAGAAGCCCCTCCGACTAGAAATCCATCAACATTAAGATGTGCTGCCAACTCAACACAATTTCCAGCATTTACTAAACTTGCAATATGCAAAACAAGTAATGGTGTATTTATTCCAGTCAAACAAGAAGCTGATTGGCACATATTAAAGTGCTTCGCACAACATGAGTAAGAACATGTTATCCTACATGAACATAAGACAATTTATCCACTCTTTACAATGACCTTAAAATTTCAGCAATATTCAAGTTTCCTCCTCCATCATTGACCCAAAAGAAGATGGCAATGATGATAAGAATAAAAAATCATTCAAACTGTAGGGAGAGAAATATTGAGAGAAGCTAGTTACCGCCATAGATAATTTAGATTGACTCTGCTACTTCAAGATTGGCATTTAATTTAACCCAATTCCATAACATACATTATTAACATGTCCTTAAAGAAACTCTTGTTCAACTGTTGCAGCAATGCAGACTATGTAGACTTGTTTGAACATGCTGTTGTAAGACGAATATGGATGACATTAAAAATGGTTTTGCATACTGTTCACTGTTCTGCAGATGTTTTTTTGTCATCACCCCAAAAGGTCTAAAATAGTACATATGGAGTACATAATTAATTGGTATTTTCCTCAATCGGTTCAATTCTCCAAGGTGGTCTGTTAAGATAATAAATCCTAAATGTTAAATGATATATGCCTCAAAAAAGTTTGTATATCTAAAATCACCAATAGTTATTAACACATTCAGTTTCTATTTGTTTATCAAATAAATAGTGAAATACATATGGATGTTCATGAACTGTAAGGTGTAACTTATAGTAGAGACTAATCAATAATTCCACTAAACTTAATATATGGTACATACCGCATAACACTCAAAGTCAGAATCAACTTACGCAACACGAAGAGCCCAAGTGTGAATCCATTCCAGCCCTTTAGCAATCTCAACATCACCGCCACTTAAATATTTTGCTATAAATGATGGATGGAGAGCTATCAATATGCGAGATGCTGAAAAAAGAGATGATCTTCTAACATATGCTTCTGGGTGATTAGATATCTCCCTGCACATAGAAAAAACCAATTAACATATAATTCATAACAAAGAACATCTACAATCACAAAATTTATAGTAGCCAAAGCAAAATATTCCTGACCGAGAATGCAACATATCTATTAGAGCATATAACAATTACAAACCTCAAAATACAAGCTAGATAGCCTTAAACTTCAGTCACTAGCAAAAGATGCCTCTTGACAAAGAATGTACCTTTGCATGTTCTAATTCCTCAAGAAGTAGAATTCTTGCTCCGTCCCCCATGAAAAACCAATCACGATCCTGTCAAAATGTGGAGCAATTAGTTTAGCTAATTTGAAAAGTTGTCCCAGAATCAAGTATGAGATGCTTTGATATCAGAAAAAAGCAAAAGGAGATCAATGACATGATTCTTTTGTTGGATCATCATAATGGACCAATAATCACACTTCATCCCATGGACGTGATGCTCTTGTGGGATCATCATTCCTTTCTGACAATGCCCCGCAAGCTACAAATCCCCAAGACCTGCAAGCAAACATATGTTCACAGATCAAAACTCAAAGAATACTTGCAGACGGTGACCATGTGAAGCCCGATAAAATTAATTATATGAACATGGTTATTATACATTCATATCATAATCCTGTAAAAGATAACTTGGAGGCACACGCCAAAATATACGAAGAAAATAGATTTCCTCTTAATCTTCTAGACAATATCTAACTCTAAATAATCTTATTTAAAGAAAAAAAATTATACTTTTGTGGGATCATCATAATGGACCAATAATCATACTTCATCCCACAGACATGATGCTCTTGTGGGATCATCATTCCTTTCGAAAATGCCCTGCAAGCTACAAATCCCCCAAGCCCTGCAAGAAGACATATGTTCACCTGATCAAAACTCAAAGAATACTTCTAGACAGTGACCATGTGAAGCCCGATAAAAGTAAATATATGAATATGGTTATTATACAATCATATCATAATCCTGTAAAAGATAACTCGAGTCACAAGCCAAAATACAAGAAGAAAATAGATGCTACTTGACTTTACCTATTGGAATAATAGCAGCATCAGAGCCACCGAAAGCATGACATCTTAAAAACACACCAATTTGAAAACATGTAGATTCAAAGTGCCTCCGTAAACTAAAACATCATTAGTTTGAACTATGAGATGCCTAAAACGCTCACTGTGGGTCTGAAACGTGGCTTATTTAACGTGGCTTGTTTAACGTGGCTTGTTAAATAAGCCACGTTTCATAATCCATTTTTTGTAAGCTAAAATAGGGTCCATTATGAGTGTTATTTAAGATCTGAGTATTATTAAAAAAACTCATGACTATGATAATATTAATCTTTATTGAGATTAAATTCATTAAAGAAATAATACAAGTGGCAGAAAATGAAAGTACCTGTCTTTCCATTTTTTCCAAGAATAGTGGCTAATTAGGTAATAGTGTCCTACAAAAAAAAGTAACACTCGTCATAATAATAAAGAAAAATATTTTTAAAAAATGAATAAAAGTATCTGCACGTTCTAATTATTTACCAATATATCTAGGACTAGAATGTCATCTTATCTTACCTTCTTGCAGTAAAGCCACTCCACACCAACTAGAGCAAGAGAAGACAATGAAACCTAGAAAAAAAGAAAAGACGAAGAACTTAGACAAGGAAAAGCAATCTAATTTATTAAAAATGAAAACAAAATAGCATGAGAAGGTCCACATATTCAAAACCATGCTGCAATAAGACCTATGATAAGTTACAAGGTTAACTTGGAAGCAAACTTGAATCTTGGAACTTATCATAGGTCTTTGTTTTCATTACAAATAAAGTAGATTGCTTTTCATTGTCTAGTATCCAGTATCAATCCAATTTATACTCTACAAGCTCCGTCATTATAATATCTAATGACCAAATATGTGCCTTGATAAGAGGCTTCTCTGCCCAAATGTACAAGTCATGAAATATTTTAATTCCTTTCTCAAATGAAAGGAGGGCAGAAAAGCCTCTTATCAAAGCACGTATCTTGTGATTATATATTATAATGACAAGAGATTATTCTACTTTATTATTGTGTTACTCCACTTAATCTTTTCGAATATAGCTTTTATTTCTGATCTTAGAATTTTCCAAACCCGAGAATAAGTTACAGTGTGCTCAGCTGTAATGTATTATAACATTAAAACTATACTAACAACGAGGAACATTAATCAAGCCTAAAGAGTTAGGCAACATCCAGAATACATCAGCAGTGTTAGGCAACATCCAGAATACATCAGGGCATTGAAAAAGGCTTGGGCAGCATATGCAAGGCTTCGTGGCTTCAACATGCAAGATAGAAGTGTTGCACAACAAGAGACAAGGTCCCAAGGTTTCGTATGACACAAATAGTGATGCACAGCTAAGTATAGGCTTGCGCAACAAGGTTAAGCCTTTGCAGATTGGGTAGGCATCTCGTGGCTTCTATAAAAAGAGTCAAGGCACTAAGGTTTGAGTGGCATGCTCAAACGTGGAGCGGCATTCTACAAGTCTGTATTCAAGTGGATCTAAATGTTTTTGGATGATAAAGAATTGTTTGTGAACCTGGATGTTGTTACATCACATTGACATGCCTCTAGTATGTTCCACATAATTGAGGCAATCTCTAATCCACATTGCATAATCTTATGTGCTATAAATGTAGTGAAATTTATGTTGTTAGCTATGATCAACCAATGTCCATAAAGTGAATATGATACATTCACACACACAAAGAATAATGTAACTTATAAAAACTGAAATTTTAATCATACTATAGCTCTATACAGAGTAAATCTTGGAGAAGAGATGTAAAACTATGCAAACTTGTCCCTCCCAATACTGCAGCACATATTTATGTACAAACTTTGCAGACAAAAACATTAAAAGGAAAAGATGATATTAATGGGGTATTACTCTAACACTGTTCATATAGGTACTTGATATTGTTCCTTCCATGCAAAAACTATGTCAATCTCCTATGTATAAGGGACGCCACTATACTTGCAAAAAAAATTATAGCAACAAGTTTCCTGCAGAATACCATGACCATCAATAATCATGGATCCCTTGGAAATGAATTGAAAATTTTCTGCAGATGATTGGAAATTTCTTAAGAGTCGCTCCGCTAACTGTGTTACATGTAGGGCATCCTGAAATTTGGGTGGCAGTCATTCAATGCCTCCAAAAAGTTCTTCTGCTGCTGGTGGAAATTTCGATTGGGTTGCATTGAATTGAGAAAGGATGATACATTGTTACTATTGTTGTAGTTGTCATTGTTGTATCTCTTTGAGGGGTGGAGTGCCTCATCCCTATAAGCTAAAGAGAGGGTCCTCTTGAGAGAGTTGAACTTGTTTTGTGTCTCCACAGTTCATATTTCTTGATTGGGCACAACATAAAAGAGAGATATATACTCAAAAATATTACTGCACTAAGTAACTCTGGCACAAGCGTATTACGAGAACCGGCCAACAATAAATTTCTGCAGGATCAGATTCAATGTCTACCTAAAACATAGCCCCAACCATGGCGATGCTTAATAATCAGTGATTGGAAGATTGGTGTGTATATGAGACCATTTTGAGGTTTATACAAAGTCATCTGAGAACAGTGTGTGAAGCTTCTATATTAGTGGTCCTATTTGATAATGCTACAACTGTAGTTGTAGAGATACAAGCTATGGAAGAAAATGCCATCATTGTCTTCTACAGTGTTATGTTGCTGAATTAACCACCTATTTGTTTGGCTTGAGTGCCGTAGAGAAATTAATGATGAAAGCAACCGGAGCCCCAATGTAAACATGAGAAACCCGGTTGTCATTTTACTCGCAGAAAACCATTGTCATATTCTCGCAAAGCAAACTTGTTGCTATAATTTTTTTGCAAGTATAGTGGCGTCTCTTATACATAGGAGATTGACATAGTTTTTACATGGAAGGAACAATATCAAGTACCTATATGAACAAGTGTTAGAGTAATACCCCATTAATACTCCATTAATAATCCATTGAACCGGTGGTCAAATTCGAAGCGGAGTCAAGGTAAAGGTGTCAACCGTAGAGGAACATCGATTCGACGTTATGTGGAAAGCGTGTGAGCTAACTCCTATGAAGAAGGATCTAAATGAATTGAACAACAACTCGAGACACATCCAATTGTCCCAACATGTGGGGAGCCACTTGAATTAGTAGCCATCAATCCCGCACAGAAAGGTTATTAAAAGTCGCAGTCCTCAAGTCCAAGCGAGTTGATGGTTTTTATTCACAACTTCAAAGATTCTTGCCTCGTATCTATACCGATGTCCCAAGGTCGGCTACAACTTGAATAACACGAGTTGTCCTATATATACATTTAGGAGGGGGTTCGATTTGCTGGCTCTAGATGAATCTACATGCTATATGGCTCTATATGGAAAGGAAAGGAGCAAGATAGTAATATACAAGTTTGATGAATCATTTCGGAAGGTCTATTGACCTGGTGTTGAGGTTAATCTTGAATCATATAAGGGGAACAAGATCATTACATGGATGCATTTAATTCCATGGAAAATGGAGTTGCTCTTGGTTGATGTCGGAAACAGGCAAGAGTAGTAGAAATCCATGATGAAGGCAAAGCATATTTCTCTTCCGATGCAGCGGCCTCCTTCTAAAGCATGCCCCTATTTAGGATATATATGATGAAGGCTTGTTGAATCTGGAAAGAGAAGAAACAGGAATTGTTGGTTCCCGCCCTATTTAGGATACATATACCACATTTTTGACAAATTTGCTACAACTCCCTGCATTGTTTCAGATTATAAGAAGTGCATTACATTCAAAGTGGTATTAGAAAGCAGCAGATCGGCTCCTGCTATGGAGAGGCATGCATCAAATATTTAGAAGAACTTAATAGACAACTTAAGGCGGGTAAAGATAAAGATTTTACAAATATGAAGATTCAATTCCTAACCGACAATGTAGAGAATTACCTCGATATCGGGTTCAAGCAGAGGAACAAACCCCGTGAAAATGGGAATGTGGGTTAGCAAACTTGTATGCCTCGTGCCCGCTCAAATAGCTCGTGCAAGTAAAACAATGCCATGGTAGCTCTCAGGATGGACTTCAAATACCCCATGATATTAGCTATGTGGACAGCAGACGCTTGCTAATTCTATATGCTTTGCTTTATGATGTCTGTTCTCAACAATTGGAAGGGTGAAATTAAGGTTATATCTTCCATGGGAAAGCAGAGCAAAGCGTGAAAGTCATATTTTTGAACCATCTTTCGAGTCTCTTCTCGGATGTTGTAGGGGGGTGTGCACCGATGGTGTCCTGGATGACAATTACAACATGTGAAAATGGAGATGGCTAGGGGGACAAGCAGGTACTTGTATGTACTCTTAGACTTTGATGGACTGGGCAGCTTCGAACGAAGCGAACAGGAGGATATGCTCCTCTCTTTTCTCAACGCGCTGTTAGCAATTTTACACTATTTAACAAAAAGGTATGCAATTTGTGGCCTTAAAATTTGTAATGTTTTTTGTTTTAAATCCCGTTGCTTTGATAAGATGTACTTAGTTGAGATGAGGGGGAATCCATTTTATGAAAAATAAAATATGAATAACCCATCCATCGTACACTTTCTTTCTTACTGTTTCCGATATTTAACAGATTTTCACTTAGACAAGGACACGTAATCCGCATTCACCGGTTCCGAATGGCATCAATTTGTTGAAGCAGGACAAAAATTTGTTTAAAGGTCTATTTTACATCGCAATCAACGATGTTGATACATCGCAATCAAGTGTGTGTTGGGTTTATTACAATGGGTATGGCAACGATTTGATTTCCTGCAAAGAATACATCGTTTGTGATTTTTTTAGTCTCGTAATCAGCTACACTTTGTTTATAATGTGTGTAATCGCACCGTGACACAAGGATATGATCTCCTCCGAACGGTTTAGAATGTCATTCTTATATTTCTCATATGGGTTGCTCTTAAGATGATGAAAGAAATATTGTATTCATGCATTAGGGCTTCCTTACTAGAATGATGTATCGGTTCGATTAGGCTTTTCATATATTACGGTGCAGGTCATGTATCTCCGTACATGACTCCCAACATGATTATGGTGATACATAACTTATTGGGCTGATTTGTGAAACATTGTAATACCCAGAAACTATGGACCCTAACATTAAGGTTGTCATACATAGTTATTTTTGCAGAATGGGCCCTAACATTTGTTTTTTCATGTACAATTTTGTTGCAGAATGGCATCAAGAGATTGAGCAATCATCAAGTCATGAAATCAAGCAATTATGAATGCGAACAACAATGATCGAAATGCCCAAAGTCTGGAAGATTTCTTGGGAGGAGCATTTGTAGGTGTTCGGTTTTCGAGATGATGCGAAACTCATCACATTCATACATCGAGAACTAGATCAAATTTATGGCAAGGCACCTACACCCGCATTCAAAGCAGAGATTCGTATCACGGCTCAAGAATGAATACCAACATTGTGGGAGATCATATGCACGTCAATGGATTCTCGACTTAACCAAGTGATTCATCTAAGCACTCCCAAGAGATATCCGACCAAGCTCATGCTTCGATGCAATGCAAGACATATACAACAATAATGGGGATCAGGCCTACAACATGTTTTCAGACTGCAGCCTCTAGCTTTCTCAGAGCTCATATATGAATTGACACCTGTGTATTGATCGGTCGACAGTTACATCAAAATCTCGATTGTATTGATTACATTGTCTGAGATCTCCATGCATTTCTAAGTTTTTCATTACTGTCATATATATATATATATATCTATTTGAATTCGACAAATCAGCTCTTAAGCATGTTGGTTAACTTAGAATAGGCAAGACAAGTGCAAATTGTCTCTCCAACAACTATAAAAGCTGGTTTAGAACTGACAATATGAGCGGCCATAGCCACATAAAAACTTCAAAAATTATCAAAATTATTTACTACCATATAGAAACTACAAAAAAATTTATAGCCCAATATTAATCTTGATCACACAACCATTGAAATATTCAGTTGATTGTGCTGCTCTTTCTATCTTAAAAGCAAAGAATCAGGTCACTTATCTCACATGCAAACAGACGAACTCAACCCGGGATTTTAAAAAAAGATAACACAGTGTATTTTTGACTAAATTTGCAATGTTAGCTAAAAAGATTGTATAATTGCCGATCCTTATAAGAAATAAAGAAAACTCATGAATTAGGTTGGTTATGAAGTTGAATGCATAAGAATTTTCCAAGAAGAGACATTGTTTTCATTCAAACAATGAATCTTAGCCCTTTATATCTGTGGAAGAAAAAAACAGACACCAATTGAGATGTTCAAAGATTTGGAAGCTGGTAAACACAATTTAATTCTTATTCATATCTAAAGATCTAAACAAGCAAAGAAAGGAACGGACTAATCTGAAGACATTTCACCTGTCCTGTACAAAAATGGCAGGCGTGGTTTATAACAATCAAGTTGAACTGAATGATGAGTTCTTTGCACGTATGGCAACTTGAAATAAAAACCTAAAAATTATGTAGGATGCACAAGGTTGTGTATTGTGGAAGGAGAACTTTCATAACTCTCATAATAATGACTGTTATTTTGTTGCTCATGTTGCCGTGCCTCTTGAAAATCCCATATAGAACTCCGAGAAAGACCGGTCTAATATAGACTCAGAAGAAGTGATCTTCCACTTGCTCTTGGATTTGGCTCAAGTTACTCGATTTTGGCAGAGGTAATGTTTTCTATGAAATCCTGCAATGGGACTCCAATGGGATCCCATAATGTTTCATCAAAGGAGGCCAATTTGGAGGAGTGATCTAATTGGCATGAGTGTAAGGGATCAGAAATAGTATCTGAAGCTGATGGGCATAGATGATTTTTGCCATTCCTTGTAGTAGAAGGACCTTCAATTACTCCCAGCTGCTCTAGAAACTCTCTTAGGTCGACCTGCTGGGAGCTTTCCACTATCTCAAGAGGATCAGCAGCGTCATCAACACTCATATGACTAGGGGCTGAGCCCTGCTGCAACAATGGCGTAGAAGAATTGCACTTGTTCTGAATATTATTATTATCAAAACTTGGTGGGAATGGGTTTCCAACACCGGGCTTCTCATGATCCTTTACACTGCCATTATTGTTCAGGTATTTCATCTCCTCTAGCTTCTGGCGAATGTGATGGAGATTGGGTAATACATTGGTATTCATACTACTGCATCCTCTCCTATTGGTCGAGTAATCGCTCTACTAACCTAAACAACAATAATAATATGCACGAGCTCTCAGATTTCAGTTTAATATGCATGATAAAAATGCATATTAAACTGGAAGCCCTGACATATTAAACAGATTTTTGGCATTTGCTAAGATTTTGGTAAATAAAAAGCAATATTTGGATCAACTAAGTGTGTTGAGATCATGCATCCTGTTGCAAAGAGGTGAATCTAGATATGAAATAATTAGGTACAAAGTAAGTTATTTCCCAAGGATCACCATCCAGCCAGATAGGCTTGTTGGGGATTAAAGAGATTGAGTTTAACTTTGTCATTGGTTGGGGCAGAGCTAGTAGAATATAGGAACTCTAGTTTAGTGTTATCAATTAGATCTTGTATGATTGTTTGGAGATAATAACAACAGCCTTTCCTAGCGCAAAGATCTGCTCCAACCGCTATAAAACCCAATATTGCAAATAAAGACTGTTTTGTTTTGACTATACCATGTCAGATAAAGTGGAGCACAAGGCGGCGGCAGTATTGAAATAGAGGGAAAAAGATACAGCCACCGACACACCGGCCCAGCTGAGCACACTATCGACGGCTAAGCAAAGATCTAATACGAATGCTATTTGAAATACGAATGCTAAGCAACCATCTGAAATACGAATGCTAAGCAACCATCTGAAATATGAATGCTAAGAAAAGATCTAATATCAGACAGATCTAAAAAATGGCAGTTGAGAAATGTTCCCAGCTAGAAGCTACCACAAAATATATATACCCTCGAATCCTGTAAGGGCCGGATAGGTCGAAAACCAAACCATCGCGGCCATTTCTGTGCATAAATCTTTAAATGCTCACAGCTAAAACAAAACAAAACAGGGCAAAACGGCGGATACCTGCAGCTCGCCCTCCTCCTCTGCGCCTGATCAAATCCGCATGACCATCTAGTGCATGCTTGTTTCCCTCCCGCCCGAGCTTGTTGGCCATTTTCCACGCCTTCGGATTTTTCGCCCAGTTCGCCCGCTTTGCAAGCCGCGCGCCTCAAATTAATACTAGAGAGTTTTTTTAATTAAAAAAATACATTAAGGGTTTTTGAGACAAAAGTAGGAGGGTGCATTAATTAGAGACAAAAATATATTTTTGTCTCTAATTAATGTCTCAAATGACCCCCCCTTGTAGTAGTGCACTCGAACATTAAGAATTATTTTCCGCCGCAACATCCCGATTATTATGTCTTTAACATCCAACCAACAATTAAACGTTGAGATGATGATATTTTCCTTTTGAATAGAAATATATTTATAGAACAAAAAGCGAGTGTATTATACAATAGCGAAAATGCGGAGGATGTGCAAAGAAACCCCCCGTAAACGCGGTAATTGAATGAAAATGTGCTCTTCTCACATGCTTATGATTTTAATTAAATGTTCACAATTAGCTATTCTGTAAGAAAGTGGAAGAAACAAATCGAACACGAAAAACACACGGAATTAAACGAAAAGTTGGTATTAATCATTAATCGTTGAAATGGATAAGTAATCCTCCGAGCGTAAGTATTCAACATTAATCGTCCCTAATACGCTTGGTATTAAAATCAAACAATTTCAGGGCACCTTCTTCGGTTGCTTGTTTTCTTAAGAAATAACACAATGAAAATTACTTATAGAATATGAATTTCCATGGTTTTTCCTCTGTCGTGTTATTTTTGTCGATGCAACACATACTTTTTGCCATTTTCGCGCTTAAAACTTCTTTCCCTCAATTTATAATGATGAAAGTTCCGTGCGGTTTAGGGTGTGCAGCATCATGTTTATATTTTTGTGAAAACATTTGAAATCACATTCAAAGTTGTATTCATATCTCACATAATCTATAGGGCATATCTCGTGAACATGGTCATCGGTATATCTTGATCTGGAATGGGATGTATTCCAACATCTAATAGTTGGGTAACTTAAAATGTTCAAATTATTGTCTTTGTATTTTAACACTAATATAAATTCATATCTTGGGAGTAATTATCTTCCAATAAAGATTAATATCCCCGCTCTAATTATCTAAAATTTACCTCCGAATTTACACTTGTTATCTTTCACACTTTTAAAATAACTTACATTTCCATGTATAAATACATAATCATATATTTATTTTATTTATTAAACATTGAGTCGGCATTAAAAAATAAATTATTTTAACCATTTAATTTTTTTTTATTGATAATGTTGGTGCCTAGTTTGATCTCGCCCGTTTGTCATTGAAATTCTTCAATTTGCGAGGCTTTGTCGTATATTCTATCTCCAGTATTGATACGTGAAAGCTCTGTCCTTCATTTGGTTTCCATGATCAATATTTTCCTTTGGTCGAGGATCACTTACACCCAAATTTTTTTCTATTCCTCTGTCCATGTGAAAGAATTTGTAACTTGGCCGTAACAAGGGTTTTTCCTTCCTTCTATTTTTTCCAGTCAAATTTTTTTTTTTCTCTGTCAATTTTTGTCCCAATATCTATGGAAATGTGGTCCTTTCTAATTGGATGTGGCTCGGTGGATCACATTTGGGCCTTATATCATTTCCAAATTCTTTGTCCTTAAAGAAAGATTCATTTCCGAGCGCAAATGGTGATTTCCTACATTTTACGGTTTGACGGGTGTGTTTCCCCGTCAATTTACATCTCAACATCTGTGGAAACATGGCCCTTTCTAATTGGATGTAGCTCGGTGGGGCATTTTGAAACTCTAAGGCCTGCTTCAACTCAAGTCTTGTCCACGTGGAGGGCTGCGCTCATCTGAAAATTCACCTCTTGGTTTGACCTGGAGTTGTGCTAGGGAGACACATGGAGGTTTCACTACTTTTCCCAAACTAAATTTTTGTTTATGCAATCGGTGCAGTTTGTGACCACCAATGACATGTGGAGGACCAACGCTCATTTGAGGATCTGCCTTTGGGTCCTACCTTAGCTTAGCTAAGTTGCTTAAGAAGAAAAGTGGAGGATTCCGCCTGGCTCCTTTCTATACTTAAACTTTTCAACCAAATTTCTAAATCCTGGGACACGTGGAGGGCCCGTGCCTGTTTGGTGACCTAGCCATGAATTTTATTTTTGAAAGAGTTCCATGAAGACACGTGGAATTTTCTACTCACTCTGCCCTTGCTTGGAATTTTCAATGGCCAAGGAAAAGTGTCTTAGACCCTAGTAACATGGTGGCTTCTGTTTGTCCTTCAATGTTTTTCAAACAACTATGCCGGAATGAGACACGTGGTGAGCCCACGCTTGTTTAGGGTCTCCGCTTTTGGGCACCATATCAAAAGTTTGCTAGTGAGACACGTGGAGGCTTCCATTGGCTCCTTTTATACTGAGACTTTTCAAAGGATGAAAGGCATTTTTCTTGGGCCCAGGGCACATGGAAGGCCCATGCTTGTTTGGAGACTTGCCTTTGTAACTCACCTTGAAATTACACAAAAGGAAACATGTGGACAGATCTAATCTAAAGTTGAGAAGGGGTAGAATAAACGGTTGTTGTGCATTGCATCTGATTTTACCACTATTTCTACTCGAAGACTCGGAGATGAAAATACGCATTGTTTTTCATCGTTTTTTGTAAAAAAATTGTGTTGTTTTTGTCTGCAAAGTACAATTGAATGGATTTAAGAGCTTAATTTTTAGTCCAAGGATTGTAAAGGTTGATATTTTAGTTGGAATTACTCGGGAACTTGCAAAAATGTGAATTACCAGAGAAGCTGGATGCAAAGTAGAGTTGTAGAGGAAAGAATAGGAAAAGGATGAAATGATGAAGGTTGCAGGTGCAAAGGATGAAAAAGGTGTTTCCTCGAGGGTGAAAAGGATTTCCTATCAAATCCATTTATGACAGGCCACAGGAAAATGATTAAAATGGTAGTTCTCACATGATAGAATAAAAAGAATGATTAGAAGGAATGTAAAAAATTTGTGGCATGACATCCTATTCATTAGTCGAGGGTCTGAGAAATGTGATCAGTTCATGATTTTTCCACCTGGCAGCTACGGGTGTAAATTTGTTAAATGTCACTTTCGAGACAAATTGGTAACAAGTAAAGGTTCCTCAAATATTCTTCTTTTTTGGGGGAAAATTTGGGATGAGTGAGCGAGTGAAATGTATAAATGCAATGAGAATACTCTTGCAAAGGGTCAAGGGTTGAATTCTTAAGAGAAAATTTGAGAGAGCCCATCTTCCTAAGAGACCAATATGAGAAACCTGTTAATTTCATGTGTTTTATATTTCAATCACATCAAGTTGGTTGTGAGTGTACAACCATTGACAAGCTCTAAGACTATTCAAAGAAACTTTCCCCTGCTAATGAATCTAATCAACTTCGAATTAATCTGTGTCAATCTTGGAAAAATTTGTGTCTTCTTTATTTGAGAATGTTTTTGAACTAGTTTTTCTTGTTCCCATTGTAATATTGTGTTAAAGTCCCTCTAAATCACACATGATCTCATCCATGTGATAGTTTAGTCGCATTTTTAATTTCATTATGAGAAGAACCTTCATCCCTGTAATGAGATGAACAATTTAAAATCACTTTAGTATCATTTGTTGATAAATATTGTCTGTAAGCCTTTGACTATATCTTAGGCATGAGGAACCATGGGTCTCTTAATGTTTAATTGAGTCTTTAGCTCGATCCTTCATGTTAAATTCTTGGATATTATGTGAAACCATGCAAATTTGGGCCTCCATTGATGCACACCTCAGTTGGAATATTTTAGCTATTCTCGATGCATTTTGTCATTTAGTTTTCCAAATCTTGTGAAGGTTCTCAAAGATGTGGTATAATAAATTTTATCCTTCTTAATTTCCCTCCAAAATTATTCAAAACAATGAATCCTACGAACTACTCTTGTTTGCCCCCCGTATGTCCACAAATGTATAAATTCTATAGCCAAAATATGTAGAAGCAATCAAGAGCCCATAATGTCTTTATTAACCTTTAGCCTTATTTAGAAAATATCACCATTATTTATAAGTGACAACTCATGAGAGTTAAATTGTGGTGCATTGATCATATTTTCTTAGGGTCTCCTTTAAAATTTGTGCAAAGAAGGATGTCTTCTTTCTCCTTCACCAACAGAGGTTACAAAATGGGTCATCTCACCCTGGTTGATAGGCACAACCTAAAGTAGTGAGGATAGATCAAATCATTAATGAAGGTGCTATTCATTTCTACGATGCCCGAGTGATAAATATTCGAACGAATCCCCCCCGACTACAAAATAACTCATAATATGATCTGTTTGTCTCTCAGTTTCTTGCTTAAATCTTTGATGTTGCTTGGTTTCTAAGGGAGAATCAATTTGGATACCAACACCAGAATGGCACCATTTTTGGGGACATGAAGGTTTTTGAGAAGTTTTAACACCATTAACAATGCATATAAAACCCTTGTAAATGCTTCTTACAAACTTTAAAGTGAAAATACATTGTTGAAACATCATCTTGTGTCTAGATTTGTAAGAATCAAGCAAAGTTACAAGTTTTGCGTGTAATATTTCTAGTTTCTGTTGGTTTTTGCACTAAGTTTACATCATCAATGTTAAATATGGGTAAAGGAAGGTCATATATATGAAGATTTACGTGAATTTAGTGTTGATATACATTTGTGAGATCAATTTTAGTGCATTTGCACAACTAAGGTGAACATCCTTAGTGGCGAATCCGTGTTGAATTAATATTTGATAAATGCTAGTGTTTTAACCTCTCACAATTGAAATTTATCACTAATCTCTCGCAAAGTTGGAAGGAAGAAGATATTTATTCATTAAAGAATCTACTAGAAGGTTGTTTCAGAGCTAGGAAAGACAAATTCTAAAGGAAAATAATCTAGAAAGTTATTGGAGATTAGAAATAAAGAAAAGACTTATCAATTGTGGAAACTGATCAGCTTGTCATTGAAGATTTCCATACTTCCTCAAGTGCTTCAATCAGGTAGTATTTTTGTAGATCTAAATTCTCCAACTGGAGAGGGTCCTTCTTTTGTATTTGAAAAATTTGTGTCTCATTTTGTCCCTGTGTTCTCCAAAGCTGATAGGATCTTCCAAGAAATAGAGTTTTTAGAGAACATTCATTCGAAAATTGCATTCATGTGCCCCATAGACCCCTCACTCCTCATCATTTTGTTTCTCCTGTAAGATCACCTCCCAAAACCAATATGGCCTAGCCCCCACCTAGACCTCTATTTGTTATGAACACTTTTGGTCCTATAGATTTCAGAGGTATGGCTGGATAACCAAATGTTGTGCCTAAGATGTTAGAAATAGATTGCCTTAATTTCAAGAAAATAATGTCATTCTGGTGATCAACACTTAAATATTTTTATCAATATGATGGAAGACTTTGAAATATAATTTGAGGATGTGTACATAAAGTTGTTTATTCATACTCTAGAGGAGGATGCATGGGACTAGTATAAATCTTTGCCAGAAAAATCCATTGATTCATGGACAGAAATGAAGAATGCTTTTAGATTGTAGTATGGAGATAAAACAGACCTATGTTTCTTTTATCATAATTTGAAAATATAAAAAGGAATCCTAATGAGTTTTTTCATGACTTCAATACAAGGTTCAATAAGACCATGAATAGGCTACCTATGATTCTAAGGCCAAGTGATGTTTCTTGTTTAATAAAATAATCTGATGCTTTTGATAAGAAGGTTGCCTATTATTTGAGGGATAAGAACCCAAAAACATTAAGGAAGGCCTTCACCATGGCTTTGCAGATTGAAAATAACATCAAGGAAATTGTTAAACCTCATAAGAGAGAAGGCATTAAGCTAATCAATATAGAGAAGCATCAGCCAAGATAAGCTATGGATCTAGAGGAGGTTGTAAAAATTTGGCCGGAGATGTTAAGGAAATATCCTACAAACTGTTCAGAGAAGAGAAGGGGATTGGATAAGGTTCCCAAGGTTATCATAAAGCAAAAGGTCAATAAATATTTTCCAATCATCCTAGAGGTGATCATAGATTAGAAGACATGGGTAAAGGGCCTTTGGATTAGGAAATAGATAGCCCCAACCTAGGGAAAAACAAATTGGTGTTTGATCCTTTGATTTCGAGTGAGTTTATTGTTGATGAAGCCAATGAAATTGAGTGGTGTGACAGATGTTTCTTTCCACATGCCCCATGTGATGAAGACAAAGAAGTTGAGGAAGTTGATGATGACACTGATGATGATGTGTGCATGATGGGGTGCTCTATAAGCTCATGACAAGGAGAAATTTCGATGAATTAATCAGCACGGAAGCTCGTTGCAATTTTCTAGGATTGCATCCACTCGGTACTACCCCTTTCTCCATCTCATACTTTTGAAATAGATATCATACAATATTTTGAATTGCCTAATAATGATTTTTAATACTTAAGGGCATTAATGATTAAAAATTATGATGGAGGAATCCCTTTTGAGGAGGATAGGAAATTGTTAATGAATGTTTTGGTTACCTAAGAAAAAGAATATAACACTAGGAGTAAAGTTGTCAAAGGGGCGGGGCCTCAAACTAAACAAAAATTCCATTTCTCACCAATATCTCGAAAGAAACTCCTAAGAAAGATACATTTGGCAAATGCCTTGTTTCCCCAAACAGAAATGGTATCCATGCCCATGCTCAAACCATGAAAAATCCTTTTGTTAGATGAGTTTGTCAAGTATTCCTCCAAATGTTTCCTTGCCCAAATATGTTCCTTATGACATTTCCCAAGTCTTGAGTCAGATCAAGATTTTTGTTTCAATTGTTGAGCTGTTTAGGATTCCACGAGCACAAGAAAAGGGCCTTTAAGTATTTGGGATTGAAGGAAGAAAATATTACCCAAGGTAGAAATGTAAACAATGTTGAGACCGCTCCTACCATTGCAGAGTTGGAGAAACCCCAAGTTTGGAAGAACTAGGTGAGCCACGAACTATATTTGGGAACATCCTTGGTTGAGTCCGGCTAAATGTAGACCCATTTTTCACTACTCGCTTATTAGGGACATGTTATTAGACAATTTGTATGTTTGATTCGGAGAATAATGCAATGTTATGCCTCTTGAGGTCATGAATGAATTAGATATAAAAGTGAAAAAAACTTATGGAAAGTGTACTTCCATGGATTCCAGAGAGGTTCTAGTGGTTGGATGTGTCAAGGGTTTGATAATACAACTTACACTACCCAGGCAAGAACTTAAAACTAGATGTTGTTATTTTTATTGCCTCGCAAAATGGGGAATGTTATTATCAAGGGGCTGCTAGTGTGGGTGGGAGTGTGCAAATGGATATGTCTTTTGCCACTATACCTATTGAGGGAATCCTTGTAAAGTTCTATGGTGAAAAGAAGATGCTACATCTCATTAGGGATCCCAATAATGCTTCCTATGAAGCTTTATACATTGACATTGATGTTGATAACGTTGTTGGACTTGTTGATTGTAAAGAGCACAAAATTGATAAATGCAAGTCTCTTAATCAATTAAGCTCTCCTTAGACTTTGTTTTTTGATGGGGCTTGCTCCAAATTTGGAAATGGTGCTAGTATTGTTATGATATCTCTAGTCCAGGAAGAGTTTATTTTCTCTTTTAAACTCAACTTTTTGTGCACTAACAATATTTCTAAGTATGAAGCACTACTCTTGGGTCTAAGGATTGCATGGAAATATGGTATTAGAGACATCATTATTAAAGGAGATTCAGAGCTAATTGTCAAGCAGGTTATAAAACTGTATGCAACAAAAAAATCAAAGAATGAAGTAGTATAAGCATGCAGTCTAGGATTTCATTGAGATGTTTGACTCCTTCAACATAATACATCACGATAGGAGGTAGAATACTATAGTAAAAAAATTGGTTGTATTGGGCTCAAGATTTGAAAATTGTACGGTATCCCCTTATTGTGAGTATAATATTGAGGTATGGACTAGGTCATATGTTCGATAATGTCAAAC
This sequence comes from Taxus wallichiana var. yunnanensis, assembly GCA_018340775.1. Lineage (NCBI taxonomy): Eukaryota > Viridiplantae > Streptophyta > Pinopsida > Cupressales > Taxaceae > Taxus > Taxus wallichiana. Next base: position 42,528,015 of record CM031240.1, on the reverse strand, counting down.
ACTCACAAGTGTTTGAAGATGAAGCCTAGGTGCAAACTTTTTTTTAGAACCGAGGATAATTTTCGATCAACATATAGATTGCGAGCCAACGGTTTGTGCGAATGATGGAAAGGAGACTTTATTTGGCAAAGAAATCATTGATTTAAGACTAACACTATTCCCGAGAGGTTTGGTAGGACTTGAATCAAACTTTGATAATGCAAATTGCATTATCAATAGACACATGTCACCTCAAGGATTTTGGAGAACAAGACCTAGGCACGAAGGATAAACCAAGTAAGATCTAGCCAGGGAGAAATTTGAGCAAGGAAAAAAGCGTTCGTATGTCCAATTGTTGAAGAAATACCGGGATTGCTGAACATTGTCTTATTTTGAAGCGAAATCAAACAGAGAGGATCTTTTCCAAAGCACAAAATTCCCTTAGAAGCTTCTGCGCCAAGATGTTAGGTAAACAGAGGCTAATCAATCCACTCTTTTCCCTAAAAATGTAAGAAGAATTGAAAAATTTGAGGAATGGAGGAATCATACATGACCCCACAAGGTACTCATCATGGGTTGCAAACTTGGTACTGTCTAAAAGAAGAGTGGAGATATAAGGTTGTGTGTGGACTTTAGAAACTTGAATACAACATTAATGAAGGATAACTACCCTTTGCTAAATATGGACAATATGTTACAATTGGTACTGGTTCAAAAATTTTATCCACCTTGGATGGTTTTTCTAGATATAAATAGGTAGTTGTGAAGGAATCAGAGAAAATCAAGACTACCATTACCACTCCTAGGGGAACATATGTATATTTGAGAATGCCTTTTGGTGTAATAAATGCTGAGAGCCACTTTTCAAAGAGCAATGGATGTAGCTTTCTATGGATATATTAATGATTCCAATGTTATATATCAAGATGATGTGACTATTTTCTCCAAAAAAAGGAGTGACTACTGCAACACTTAGAAAAAATGTTGTTAAGATGCGGGGACTATGGTATTTCACTAAATCCCAATAAGTACCATTTTGGAGTTCGAGAAAGCAAAGCTACTTGAACACATTGTGTCAAAGGAAGGGGTCATGACTGATCCGGAAGGGTAGAAGCCATCGAGAAAGTCCCTATTGCAAGAACCAAGAAATAAAATCAATCCTTTTTGGGAAGATTAATTTTATTAGGAGATTTATCTCTAACTTTGTTGAACTAACTATCCAATCACTAGCATTTGAAGAAGGACCAAAGTATCAAATGGGAAGAAGCGGTTGTTTAATATTTTTCTAGGATCAAAGAAGCATTAAAGAATTCTCTTATTTTAGTAGCTCTAGATTATAAGAAGGCTTTACAAATGTTTTCTTTTGCTTGTAAAGTATTATTGCATTTGTGTTGTTGAAGAAGGATGATGATGGAGGTGAAAGACCAATTGCCTTTTCAAGTAAGGCATTACAAGCGATTGAACTAAACTATGCTATCATGGAGAAGCAGACATTTCCTTTGGTAAAAAAAAAAAGGTCTTTGGGCCATATATTCCGAGTTCCAAATTCATTTATTATGTTCCCCTCACCATGGAGAAAGATATCCTATCAAAAATGGAGGTTTCAAGAAAAAGATGCCGATGGGTAAAAAAATTGCAAGAGTATGATATGGATATCCAAAAATAAAATTTGTTAGAGGTCTAGGCACGGAAAAAATTATGGCAAAGAGTAATCTGCACTTTTACGATTAAGGTAAATGAAGTTGAAGAAGAAAGGCTGAATGTCCTTTAAAATTTGATAAATTCTAAATGGTACAAGGACATAATTTTTTATCTCAAACATTTAGAGTGCCCTGAACATTTGAGCAAGAATCCAAAAAGAGAATTTAAGTTATCTTTTGAAAAATATGTCATTACTTATTTGGGGTTAGCTTGGAAGAACCCTTACGGAGTTCTCTTAAGATGCATTATTGAAGATAAAGCCCCTAAAATAATTGTTGATCTCCATGGAGGAGTTTGTGGAGGGAATTTTGTTGAAAGAGTTACAACTCATAAAATCTTAAGGGTCATTTATTAGTAGCCAACTCTTTTCAAAGATACAACTATGTTGGTAAGGAAATGTGAAAGTTGCCAATGCTTTTTGGAAGACTAAAAGCTTCAGGATTCCTTCCTTTGCAGCCTGTATCAATTGAAGCCCCATTTAGGTAATGGGGAATGGATTTCATTGGGGATATTTCGATCCCTCAAAGTACTGAGCCATAAGTGGGTATTAGTGGCCACATATTACTTCACTAAGTGGGTGGAGGAAATACCCACCAAGAAGACAACTCACCAAATTTTCATGGATTTTATCCTGAATTATATCATTTGCAAATTTGGGGTACCTCCCAAAATAGTTCTTTGATAATGCCATGAGATTTCGAGCTAAACCATTGGTGGCCATGGGCCATTAATATGGGATCAATTTGACATATGCTTCCAATTATAATCCCCAAGGAAATGGATAAGAAGATTCCAAATAATAAAAATGTTGAATATAATTAGAAGAACTATGGAGTTGAACAAAAGGAAGTGCGGTGAGCGGTGGAAGTTTTTTTTTTTTTGGGCTGATCAAATCATTGTTAAACGAACTACTTCAAAAAGATTATTTTAGTTGGTGTATGGAACTCGAGATCTACTACCTCTTCATATCCAATTGTCTTCATTTCAATTTCTTTAACAACTAGAAGATCAAGAGGTTAGTCCCTATGATGCTTGCATCAATCAGATTGTTGAGTTAGATGAAGAAAGAAGGGAATCCCATTAGAGGCATGTAAAATTCAAAGAGAAATTGAAGAATTTGTTCGATAAGAAGGTGACTCCAAGAGCTTTCAGTGTGGGAGATCTTATGCTATTGTGGGATAGCAGGCATGAGGATAAGGGAAAACATGGAAATTTTGATGCATTGTGGATGGGCCCTTATTCAATTGACATTTGAATTAGTGAACATACATTCTTCTTAAAAGACCTAGATGGGGAGTTGCTTGAATTTCTTGTTAATGGAAGGCATTTGAAAAATTTCCTTGATTGATTTCTCATAATCGAGGTATGCACCATTGTACAATGTATAGTATTTTGGTTTCTTTCTACTTTCGTGTTTTTCTATTTTGGTTTGTCCTAGTCCTTGGCGGCCATTTTTGTTGGTTTCTTAGTTTTTCCTAGAGGTTTGGCTCATGACTCTATTTCCTAATGGTTTGATTTTGGCACTTGGTCTGCTATTTGTTCTTGTGGCACTTGTTGGGAGTGCCCATCCCTAAGTCAGAGCCAATGTTCTTGCTTAGTTTGATCTCGTCCCATTTGTCCTTGAAATTATTCAATTTGTGGGCTCTGTCATATATTCTATCTCCCTGTATTGATACGTGATATCTATTTCCTTCATTTGGTTTCGATGATCAATCTTTTCCTTTGGTATTGGTCTCTGTTGGGTTCATGGTATTTTTCGTGGGCTCAATTTGATGGTTTCTTACTTATTCAAGCTTATATTTTTGAAGCTATAACTTGTCTAAGTTTTTTTGTTCGTATTTTTGTTTGTGTTTAAAATCAATTTGTTCTTTTGGGTTTTCATTTTGTTAAACTGAAATTTAGTTGTGTGTTTTCTATAAACAAATCGATTTGGGTATATAAATCAATTTACATACAAGAATCAATTTGGGTAACCCAATCAATATGGGTATACAACCGGTTGGGGTTTTGTATTTTCTTCTTGGTTGTTATATGAAGGTCGATTTTAAATTTATTGAGATATTTTGAATGATAATTTATGGGTATCAAATATCTTGCATGGGCTGCATTTTCTAGAAATTTTATTATTATGGACCACTAAATCAGTTCATGTATAAATGAGGGTTTCTTGTTATGTGTGAATAATTAAAAACAAAATGGAATTTAGCTTGTAACTCCAACCTAGAAATATGACTTGGATTTTTGTAAAGCAGAAAAATAAATTACTTATCTTGGTAAGGGCATGAAAGCCAGGAAAACTTGATTGAGATACACCAAGGAGTAATTGGAGGCATGATTGGGTTTAAAATAATGATATCTTATGAAAGAAATTATTAGCTGTTTTTTTTACTAAAAAGAGTATGTTAAAATGATGTAACCATAGTGCTGCTATATTTTTGGTTGGGATGTTTGTTTACCAGATAGAACATGTTAAAGTGATGTAAATATGGTGATATTTGTGCTATTTTTTAGAGATGATCATTGATTGAAAAAATACTCTTCTTAATCATATTGTTTTTACGAAGTTATGTAGAAATTTTAAATGCCAAATGCTTATTGATTAAAGCTCGAATACGAATGTATTGACCTTTGTGATTAGAGGGAAACATGATCGTTGAAATAGAAATTTGTTGGCCTCTTAGTTATCAAATGGAATCCATGTTTTGCTTTTGAGTCTTTATTTCAGAGTATGGAGTTCGGTTTTGTGAAATTTTGTATTTCCAGTTTATTCAAGTTCTTGGCCTTCCAATGCATAACTTTTGATTTTGTGTTATGAAATTGGTCTTCTATTAAGAAGACTTGGCCACCATTTGAGTTATTTGAGTTCATCCATCTTTCTCCCTCGTTGTTGGTTCAGTTTGATCCTTGGATCTCTATCGTGTAAATTTTCATCCAGGTATCTCTTTTCGACGAGGTTAATAGCCTCTTTCAATGCACTATGCTTTATTCCATTTTGGTATAATTGTCGCCATGAATATTAATGTGGAGCTTGTATTTCCTCATTAGTGGAGCTCCACTACTTGTATGAGAGTTTTTTTTGCCACGATGTGTACCATCATTATTTGATCTATTCAAACTTTAGTTCGAATTAATATTTGGGAACTGGGTTTGCTTGTTTTTCTTTTTGAACTCCATTATTATCTATATTGGAGCCTTCGAGAGCAATCCATGAGCTATCTTGATTTGTATCTTTGAATTTTCTACTTATCTCTTTCCACTTGTAGTATGTAATGATCAAACTTGAAGAATTATCTCATTTTGCAGTTATGCTTCTTCATGAAGATCTGTACTTTTATTTCCCTTTCAGGAAATCTCTGCATGTAATAATTACTGAGTTATAAATGTGTAATGAAGTTCTTTACCCTATAATTCTGAGATATTCCTCTCAATCTATTCTTCATGGAAGTGACATTATTTCTATGTATTGCATTCATTGTGATCTAAAGACATTTAAGCTTATGTTCTTCCTGAAAGTTGCATAGCCTAGTTTGTACTTTTTCCTTGTTATTGCTGATCTTTAACATGGCCGATTGTATCTTAAGAAATTAAACTCTATAATTATGGTGAAGTGTTGTACCTTCCTGGAAAACATTCATTTCATGAATTGCAATAGTAACATGGCAGCAACATTTTTACTTCTAGATCTCTATATGAAAGATGAAATTTTAGCTTATCTGCTCCTTCATAAATCTTCCTAAAATAGTGATTGTTTTTTATGCATTATCTTCATCTTTAGAAAACCTTTTTCATCCACTATATTTTGAGCTCGATTTGAGGCCTTCTGTTCATCTTGTAGACACCATTTTCATTTTGTACATCTACTCATGATTTCTCAGTTGATATTATTTTGAACTTTGCTCTAATTTCACTCTACTTGGATCTCTTAGCATATATGAACTATGTTTTTCCTTTGTTAAAATTTGATGGGGTAAGGATAACTATGATATGGCTTGAGATGAACAATAAGTTCCTGTAATGAATGGTGAAATTTGAATATTTTGTAGCTCTTATATAGCATTAATTAATAATTTCTACAAATTGAAAACAATTATATCTCACTTTTTTATCCTATAAACATGAATATGCTACATTATTCTTGTTGGCATAATTAATACATAGTTTAGTTTAGCTACATGTAACCGATCTTTCAGTTACAGGCGGTTACCTCTTAACCACATTCTCACTTGTATTTATACACTCCTCACATTGAATAATATTTATTCAGACATTTACATTTCTCCTGATCTAACAGTGGTATCAGAGCGGCGTGGAAGCAGGAGCGTGGAAGCATGCAGATAAAGGATGGAGACCTGCTTGAAACCGCTATTTCCTCCTGTGTGGAAATTTAGTTGAGCACTGCCATCCTTGACTGCAGACCTACGTTGGAGGATTTGACATTGATGCTCCTGTGTGTGTTGCACGTGGAGGAAGACAGCCTGTAGAGCACCAAACACCTGCATAGGAAACAATTCTTGCAGACTTTGCATTAGAGGATTGGCAATTTTCTTATTCTTTGGTGAAAACGTGGAGACCATTGGTGAAAGCATGGAGGCCATTTACTATTGCCAAGGCAGTGAGTAGCATCACGAGACCAGAAAAGAAAATATTCAGGCCTTGAGCGTAGTCAAAGGAGGAAACCCGTGGTACAACAAGCAATCAAATAATTTAAAAGGAGAAGAAAGCAGACTACAGGATGAAGCAGTTAGTTGTGAAACCATTTTTGTATTCATCCCTGTCTCACTGTTGTGTCCCTTTTCTTGCTCACTCATATCTGCACTGTCTAAAAGGGGAAATATCCAAATACGCATTTCTTCAGGCTGTTAACATTGTGAATGAGCAGTGATTGATGTGTCTGTCTTGGTGTTTTATTGTATAAAGTATTGACTGGTGGATTATGCGAGTTGATTTGCTCATACATTATGTTATCTTGGCCATCATTACATTAAGATTGTAAGAATGGCTGTTGGGAGATGTACATGTGGAGTCACAAAAGAGGGAGAAGAGAGCATGTGGCAATGACCACTGACCAATTTATAAGCACTGTGTGGAGTTTGACATGAGTGGCATCGACCACCAAAATCCCAGGTGTGCATTGGTAGACTCCTTCCCCCAACATCTTCTCAACTATTGTTCGCAGACCAAGCAATACACTAGCAAGTGCATCATACAAAAGATCAAGAGACATGTGGAATTTGTTTGAATTAAATCGGAACAAAATGAGATTAAGCCCCTTCATTCATTCATCAAATTTTCTATCAAAGATGGATGCGAACAACCAGCCTATGATCCCATGCAACAGTTTGAGAGCATGAAATTCATGCCCAAAGATGTTAGCAACATTGCAAGCAACCATAGAGACGTGCCACATTTGAGAGAACGAAGAGCATCGGTATCTACTCTTCGCCAATGTCCAAAACTTGCAATCCAAGGACATAATGGACTGAGTCTTGTTCGACATATAGATGGAGAAGAGTTGTGTCGATCCAGATGACAAATGTGAGATTAAATTCCCTCAGCACATCTATGGCGCACCACACGAGCTTTCGAGCTCACTTCTTCATCTATTTTTTACAAACGAGAGCACATCTGTCGCAGAGATTCAAGAAAATCCAGACAAAGTCCTTGTTGCAAGAAGCAAATAGGACATGTCGCGACGTAACAAGATGATGAATCTGGGGTAGATTTGTAAAAACAATGTATTAAGGGGGGGAATGTTGGCATAATTAATACATAGTTTAGTTTAGCTACATGTAACCGATCTTTCAGTTACAGGCGGTTACCTCTTAACCACATTCTCACTTGTATTTATACACTCCTCACATTGAATAATATTTATTCAGACATTTACATTTCTCCTGATCTAACAATTCTTTGTTCAACTGAGTTGAATTTCTACAATACTTTTCCTTATTTAGAAATTACTATTTGATAAGTACAAAGTATTTTATCTTTTGTCATAGCTTACAAGCATGTATTAGTTGTGAAATAACATCCGGAAAGATATTAAATGTTCATTTTATATGCCAAAGCCTTGTCAAAATTTTCTACGATTTCCTTTTCCATTCTGTTTGAGCTGTTATTTTATCTCATTCCATTTGTTAGAATCTGCAGCACTAACCTTGCATTTATTTTATCGATTAGTACATGTACATCTTTGTATATTCATCCTTTAGTCTAAATTGAAATAAATGTACTTTTCTGATTCAAGTTATAGAATGTAATACTTTTGATATGTAAACACAACAGTTAGTGTTTATTTCCTTCTTCTTACTTGTACCTCGCATATTTAGACACACTAGTTAGAAAACATTAAGATTTTGGCCTCTTTTCTGTTCCACAGTTTTTCTTTTTTCATCTTTGCTCTCTGAAATGATTATGAGAATCATATGTAATGAAGTAGAATACTACTACTTGTCTGCTATGCATTTATCTTTTCTGTAATCATACCTCCTGATATCAGGATATTCATTTTCATGAAGATAGATGGTATAAGAACATGATTTAATCCTGACCTCATGACTGATAGTATCTTCTTTGTTTTGTTTTTTAGGTATAGTGCAATTTTGAATAGCAAGGATGAAGATGGAACAAAAGCTAGAGCGAATATGGGGCAAAGTGGGAAAAAAAAAATGATGTTTATTTTCATATTCTTTTGCTTTTATTTTCATGCACATGCACCTTCTATTTCAGTATTTATGATGTTTACTTGAGTCACATCCCATGGCTTGTGTGGGAAACATTTGAAATTCCTTATGAATAAAACATTAAATTCTGAAACTAAGTTGTGTACTTCCTTTTGCATTTCAGCTTTGTATATGGATTGTATAATGAATTAAACAACTCAATAACATAATTGAATGTATTTAATCATGAAGGAAAGAACTTTAAAATACATGTAACCTTAGTAATGAACTTTGATTTCTGTAATCTGCAACCTTGGTTGTTGTTCCAAAACTCAACTTTTCACCTATTTTGTATTTTCTATTTTCATCAAGATAACACATCTTTCCTTTGGGGCCTTTGTGTTCTTTTTCTAAAGACAAACATGAAATTGCAGACTATGTGATTTGTTACATTTTGTAACAACACACATAGCTGCAAATTACATGTAGTCATTAATTAATCCAATGAAACAAATATTAAACTGAAAGAATCTCCCTAGATTAGGTTCACTTCACCAATTCCATCCATCATAACAAAGTTTTGAGTTTCCCATTTCTAAATGAGAGCAAAAATTGTCAATGGGCCCCACCTAATAATTTATTTAAATTTGGAGGGTTTGTTAGTGGGGTTCGGCCACCATCCGTATTACTCAAACAAAAAATAAGGGATGCGACGGGGGTGGGGGAACCCCACCACTCCCCACATTAAAATAAATGTGGGTTGGGGTGGGGTCGGCACCCCCAATTCCACAAAAACAAACAACAATCAATACAGAGCCGCGATCGACTAAATTTAAACCAAACACATTCTTTTTTCCTTTTTTAGAATTTTGTTTAGTATAAAACTTTATTAATATTAATAATTATTAATAATAATAATACTAATAACAATATATTGATTTAGTAATAATATTTATATATTAGTAATATTAAAATAGACACACACACACACACACACACACACACACACACACACACACACATATATATGTCTACATACATACATACATACATACATACATACATACATACATACATACATACATGTATGTATGTATGTATGTATGTATGTATGTATGTATGTATGTATGTATGTATATATATATATATATATATATATGTATGTATGTATATACATATATATATATATATATATATATATATATATATGTATGTATGTATGTATGTACATATATATATATATATATATATATATATATATATACATATATACATATACAAACACACACACACACACACACACACACACACACACACACACACACACATATATGTAGATATATATGTATGTATGTATATATATATCTGTATGTATGTATGTATGTATGTATGTATAAACAAACTACATTTGGTTTATTATGATAAAAGAATTTTGTAAAAAACAAAACATTCTTATAAAATTTACTCATGTATAGTTACTTATTAAGTAGGAGGATGAATAGATTTTTACTCTCTTATTGTAACATATGTTTATTTTATTTTGTGATTTTTCTATTTAAGAATAAATTGGAATAATAAATATGGTTCTTGTTCTATTCATTTAAAGCAATATTTGGTGAAAATAAATAAAGTTTCATTCTACATACTACAACTAGTAAGGAAAAGGATCATTATTCTTATTGAAATTTACATCTATAACTTCTTTTTCCTAAAATGCTACAAAATATAACTAATTCATTTATTTCATAAAATATAAATGACAATTATTTTTAACAACAATAGATTTTAATAAACTTCACAATATTTTTAGAAATGGGACATGGTACGTTTAACAAATTAAACTTCTTAAATTAAAAAGAAGGCATATCCATTTCATCATGTTCAAGCTTTCTACTTTTCAAGCAATGTAGTAAATTGGTAATCCCATTTTCACAATATTAATACATTTTAAAGGCACATTTCTCACACAACACTCTATGAAGAGTTCACAAGATAAAAAGGATTTCCAAATATAACAACTTTCTCCCAACTTTACAATTTTCAATCATCCACTCAAGTGGGAAGTTAAAGAAATGAGAATAACTTACATCAAGGATATCAATAAGAAAAATTTCAAGTCTTCAAAATGTATGTCCTCTCTACAAAGGTATTTCCAACTTTACCTTTCTTCAAATTCACAAAGGAATCGTAATCCAAAATAAGCTTATGCTTATTTTTGGTTAATCGAACCGTTTTCCTCCTTTAGTGCTTTAATAAAATTTTTAATATATTCTAATATCTTAAAGTACCTTAAAAACATTTCCATCAGATAGGAAATTTCTTCCCCTTTCCAAAAATATAAAGAAGTCCTCCTAACTCCTCATATTTTGCAAGTTACTGAAGCCGACGGGCCTTGGAAGGTATTTTTGCCAAAAGCAGACTACGGGAATTTTTAAGGATTTTTGCCAATGCGGAGAGGCAGGGCGGCGGGAGATATTTAGAATTTTCACCAAATGGAAAATGCGGGCTGGTGGGCCCAAAGAGGAAAATTTTCCCAAGTGAATTTTGGGTTGGCGGGTCTGCGGGGAGTTTTAGAACTTTTGCGCTTTTTACAAATAGGGTGCAAAGTGAATTTCGGGCCCACAAGCCCGCAGGGGATCTTAAAGCCAAATGAAGAAAAATGCCTAAGGCCCGCAAAGGGGCATGTGTCCATGTTGAAAATTCAAGGTGGGTCGTCACGGAAATTAAAAAGTTTTGGCTCAAAAAGGCGTAAAGTGAAAAAATGAGCCGCACCTCCGCTAATGCCCAAGGAGCCACATGTCAAGCCTCAATTGCATGAGGGTTGGCGGGCACGGGAGTGAATCTTTTCCCAAATCGAAAATGCAGACCGTTGGGCCTGAAATTGATTTTTAACCAAAATTGAATTACGGGGCTATGGGGCAATTTTTGCATTTTGTATTTTTGGTGTCAAAAGACACAAAGTGAATTTTAGGCATGCGGACTCGATCTGGTAACTGGTTTTCGCCATTTCTGTATGAACCTGACTTGAAATATTCAAATGATCATATCTTTAGATCTAATGCCCGAAATTCAACAAATTTGGCATCGTTGGAAAGATCTTAACCTCTTCTACACCATGGGATCTTGAAAATTTAATTTTGATGAGGTTAGGTGCGTGAAAAATGGGAAAATGTCTTTCAGGACATTAATACAAAATCCAATTGCTTCAACTACTAGACATTTTTTGATTCGATATGCCATTCTTCCTTATATAACACGCCAAAAAGAAATGGGGAACTAGACTTGAAAGGTTGTGGGTGGATTTATGGTGGGAATTGATGGTTGGTGGTTAGATTTTAAGAGTACAGTCGAGTTTCTCCTCTCTCTTTCTCGTTTACATTGTGCATATATTATAAAACTTCTCATTTGAGAGGGGTACATTCTGGGCATATGGAAACTCTTTCAAATTTGTTTCCCGGCTCCATTTGAGTTGTAAACCTTCTCATATGCCCTGGAAAGTGGATTTTTGCCTCTGAGAAAGAATGTAATGGTCTGTGCACCCATATAGAGCAATAAAACATGTTTTGTGGTGTTTCTTCAACCCTTTGCATTGTTTTGTTGTTTCCCCATGCCTTTCCCTTTCAAATTTTTCCTTGTGCATGTATTTAACATTTGCGGGGAGCGTGGACATTGTGATTCATGAAGCTTTTATGGCAGATCTGGATTTGGTTCTGTGTCACTTTTGGCTAACCTCTCTCAATTCCCTTTTTCCTATTTTATTCTACCTCAACAGAGTATCTCACACTTATTTTTCTAGTGTATCACCACTTAGTGTAGGCTCTTTCACCATCTCTCTTTCTCTATGTCTCCTTAGAATGGTTAGATTAGGATTATTTAGATTCTTCCTGCACTAGAGTAGCTTATGGCAGGTAGATTTGGAAGCAAGAACCGGCTTTCTCCGGAGGTCCATCTCAAGTTTTGTAAGTCTCACAACTTGAGAGATGGTCCCATATTGTGCAATCACACCGAATGCTTCACTCACATGAACGAGCCATTCTGGGAAGTCTTTGTGATTCTACACTAACAGCTTTGTTACAACCGGTGGGACACTGAGGTTACATCTTCCATATTTCCAAGGTGTCTCATTACAACAGCAAATCATCGCCACATCGTGTGACCACACTAATAGTTTTGGCATGCTCGGTGGGAGAGGTGTGAAGCACCTTACCGCTTCATTTCATCAAGTTGATGCGTTCTTGGTGAGATTTAGCCTTTGGAGGCACATGCAAAGTAGATCTAGCAAGTCCATCTAGTCAAAAACCCAATCTCCGAAGTTGTAGACCTTTTCCATCCATTTCCTTTTATTCATCTTTCTATCCACATATTTCATTTTTTTCCATTCCATGAGGTTGTGTAATCATGAATTCATTTCCATCTTGGAATTCACACTTGTAGTAGCAAAGGTTATTTAGATCCATCTCCAGTTACTTCAATACACCTCCAAAAAGGTTTCACAATGAAAATCAGCACTATGGATATCTAGGTGACCTAGATTCAAATCAGTTTGGTCATTTTCCAAACTATATAGCTATTACAGAGCATGGATATATAGATTTTGGAGGTAGTTCCACACCTGAAGAAGTTAATATGCTGGAGAAGATTTAAAAAATGGAGTATAACATGGTTCAATCTAGGGCCATAGCACAAATGAAGGAATTCAAGATTGGTTGTAAGGCACCTTGTCCATGGGAAGGCCCTTTTCCAAGACATTACAACCCTCAGGAGAAGCTTGACTTCATGGTTGAAATGCTGCCCCAACTTGCACAATGGACTGAGGAGATTGAGGCTTATGAGTTGGATACAAGACAACCTTGTCAATGGGTAAGTCCACCATCTCATAGCTTTTCTTTTTCTCTTTCTCAAGCAGCACCATCTCAACCCAAGCTACAATTTCCAAGCTTCCCATCTGCTGCCCCAAGTGTTGATTTCCCTTCTCCATCTCCTAGTCTTCCATCTCATCTTAATTCTTCTTCCCTTTTCCCTTCCAAGAAGTCATTCCCTCTAAACAAAAAAGAAGTTCCACTTCCCTCTCCACCAAAAACAATAGAAAAATTGGTTGAATCCCAACCTACCACTCCTCTTGCATCCCCAAATCCATGTTGGGGAGATGAAAATCAAACAACCAGCCAAGGGAAGCAAGAAGAGGAACCCAAAAGAGAAGAAATGATAGAAAATATGAAGATTTGGGCTCTCAAATTTTGGATTACAAAGATCCCCTTGATGGTTAAGCCAATAGAGGAGGTCAAGGTTGAAGAGCCAGTGATGGCTAAGGCTACGTTTGCAGTAGAAGAAGAAGAAGAAGAAGAAGAAGAAGAAGATCAGAAGTTTGTTTTCTCTAGATGCGGTGTCCAAAATGATACTCTTTCAAGAGAGAATGATGATCTAATCCAAGCTACACAACAAGTTAGAGAGGAGGAATAATCAGCTCCAAGCACCATTGAAGAGGAGCAAGCTGGGAGAGATCAAATCAAAGTGTGGAAGACACTTGATGAAGAAATCATTGTTGAAGATTTTTTTGCTTTCATTCAAAGGGCTGATTTGATTGATGAATCCATAATGGAGGAGAACCATATAGTTCAAGAGCCTTCAAGTACAGAGCAGGCCATATAATAACCTTCAGTTCTTCGTCCCACTTCATTCCCTTCAAAATATAATGTTGAATAAGAGTTTGAGCTTTCAAACTTCATATGTGAAGATGAGGGGAACATGGTGAGCAGGTTTCAAATCAGGAGGACACTATAGAGGAGGTTGAGCACATGCAGCAGGACCACAAGGAGGTAGATTATCTGTCTGACTTAGAGGATTGATTTGATGGAGAAGATCCCATGGAGATCACATAATTTTCTCCTCCATCATCCACCTTCCAAGTACATGAGCCTATTGCCATGAAGGAGAGCATTCAAGGAAAACAGACTACATTTCACAATAGCCCTCTCTGGGACCAAAGCTCGTAGACATGAATCTTCCATTTTCTTCACAAGAGGAGGAAAGGAAAGAGCAAGAGGATGTCATCATCTCTTCCACACCATCCATCTAAGAAGATCTACCAGAAGACTCCATTCTTGGAGTTAAATATCATAATAGTGGGAAAATTCAAAGGATTAGACCTTTCCAATCAGGTACTTGGCTTCATTGGAGCTAAGGGAGAAGCCAAAACTAGTCATGCTTACTTTTGAGCATGAGGATGAGTTTCAAAGTACCAAGGATCAACCTGTAATGCCTCTCAGATACAAAAAATAGAGCAACTAAAAGAGGTATTTGTCTTGTTTCTAGTTGACACCTTGATGATTTGGGTGGAGGACTAGCTTATAGTCATTTTTTCACTCATACAAGTAGCCATATTTAGTGTCAAATCATTTGCATGGCTTCCTTCTTGAGAAAAGGAAGCTACTTCTCCCTACCAGTTGCAGGATTTGTTTGAGCCCTCTTTCTCTCTAGTTAAAATAGAGTAGGTAGGTTTTCTTTCAATAGAAGAAGTGCTTGTGCACACTCTGCATATCCCACTTGGGATGTGTATGATTTCCAATTTTGTACATAGTGTGTTGTGGTGTTTTGTTTCTCTTGCACAGTGCATTAAGAATGACATTTGGTGAGATCAACTCCAATCCCAGTTTCAGTGGTTTTCCAAGTGGCTCAGGGATCAGATTTTCAAAGTTCAGATCATATTTGTGTTTACCAGGTAGACTCCATGCCCAATAGATCCTTTAAGGCCATTTATATCTTCATCTATAAGGCATATGTTCCTTATGAGTCGCCAATTGTTATCCAAAATAAGCTCATGCTTATTTTTGGTTAACTGAACCCATTTTCCCTCCTTTAGTGGTTCAATCAAGTTTTTAAATATTCTAAGCACTTAAAGTCCCTTCAAATCATTTCCATCTGATAGGAAATTTCTTCTCCTTTCCAAAAATATAAAGAAGTCCTCCTAACTCCTCATATTTTGCAAGTTATGGGCCAACAGGCCTTAGAAGGTATTTTTCCCAAAAGCAGACCGACGAGAGTTTTTAAGGATTTTTTCCAATGCAGAGAGGTGGGGCAATGGGAGATATTTAGAATTTTTCCAAATGGAAAATGTGGGTCATGGCTCAAGAGGAAAATTTTCGCAAGTGAATTTCTGTGTCGGGCGGTCTGCGGCGATTTTTGAACTTTTACTCTTTTTACAAATAGGGCACAAAGTGAATTTCAGGCCCGCAAGCCCATGGGGGATCTTAAAGCCAATGTAAAAAATTCCTAAGGCCCACAAAGGGGTACATGTCCATGTTGAAAAGTCATGGCGGGTGGTCGGGGGCAATTCAAACTTTTTGGCTCGAAAGGCGTAAAGTGAAAAAATGAGCTGCACCTCCACTGATGCCCAAGGAGCCAAGTGTTAGGCCTCAATTACACGTGGGCTGACAGGCCTGGGACTGATTTTTTGCTCAAATGGAAAATGCAGACCATTAGGCCTGAATTTTATTTTTGCCAAAAGTGAATTGCGGGGGATGTAGAGTAAGTTTTGTATTTTGTATTTTTTGGTGCCAAAAGGCACAAAGTGAATTTCATGCCTACAAACCCGATCTACTTACTAGTTTTCACCATTTTTGTATGGACATAGCTCAAAATATTCAAATGAACATATCTTTCGATCTAGTGCCCGAAATTCAACAAATTTGGCACTGTTGGAAAGATCTCAACCTTGTCTATGCCATGGGATCCTAAAAATTTAATTTTGACAAGGTTAGGTGGGTGAAAAATAGGAAAAATTATTTTAGGAAATTAATGTAGATTCTAATTACTTCAACTACCAGATCTGTTTTGATTCGATCCATCGTTCTTCATTCTTCAAAACAACGAGTAGTACATGAGGAACTAGACGTGAAATATTGTGGGCGAAGTCATGGTGGGCATTTATGGTTGGTGGTTGGATTTTAAGAGAAGATTTAAGTTTCTTATCTCTCTTTCTGGTTTTCATCATCTATATATTATAAAACTTATCATTTTAGAGGGGGACATTTTGGGCATAGGGAAACTCTATCAATTTTTTTTCCCAACTCCATTTGAGTTCTAAACCTTCTCCTATGGCTTTCAAGTAGATTTGTGCCTACGAGAAAATAATGTAATGGTCTCGTGCACCCATATAGAGAAATAAAACATGTTTTGTGGTGTTTCTTCAACCCTTTGCATTTTATTGTTTTTTTGTTTCCCCGTGCCTCTCCCTTTCATATTTGTTCCCTATGAATTTATTTCATGTTTGCGAGTGCAAGATGTTATGATTCATGGAGTTTCAATGGTGGATTTGGATCTAGGTTTGTGTCACTTATATCTAACCTCCCAGTCCCCTTTTCCCTATTTCATTCTCCCTCAACAAAGTATCTCACACTTCCTTTTCTGGTGTATCACCACTTAGTGTAGGCTCTTTCACCCTCTCTCTTTCTCTCTGTCTCCTTGGAATAGTTAGATTAGGATTAGTTAGATTCTTCCTACATTGGAGTAGCTTGTGGTAGGTAGATTAGGAAGCAAGAACCAACTTTCTCTGGAGGTCCATCTCATGTTTTACAAGTCCCACAACTTGAGAGATGGTCGTATGTTGTGAAATCACACCGAATGCCTCACTCACATGACCAAACCATTCGGGGTCTTGTGATTCTGCACTAACAAGAACCACAAAACAAGGAAGGGGGAGTAGGCAACGCTCTCCACCTAGCCCTAAATGCATTCGTGGAGAATCTATCACCTCAATGGCCCACGAGCCCAAACCAAGGAACCATGAGGCGTATTGAGCAACAATGACATCTTTCATCAAAGTGGGTTCACAACAAACATACATGCAAGACATGAAACTCAACCAAGATCACATATCCAACAATTTTACACATACAAAACAATACAAAGGTTTGAGGATCAAACCAAATAGAGTAAGGGTTATGGGAGACCACCTCCTTATTCCTCCCATGTGAAGTGGGAGACTTACCCTAATCCTTCAAGTTCACAAATTAATCACACAAAATCCTTATCTCTCCCTTGCAAGCATGCAACAAAACAATGAATCCCTTTTTTCTCCCCATAAGTAAGACCCCCAATAACAGTCCAACAAAATGCATTCCTCAAAAAAATCCTTTTTCCCTCCCCAATGGTCTCATAATACCTTATAACACATCCAACTAAGGCCATGTACCTAACCAACACACACAAACAACATCACAAGACAAAACCAATTTTAACAAGCAGAACATTACTTACAAACAAGCAAAATAACATAATAATAAAGGTGGAGAGCCTACCTCTCCATCAAGTTCCAAGAAAATATTCACAAGCCTCTTCAAATTCAATCTAATAAATCTCCAAGCACTCCCAAAATCTCCAATTCCAAAAGTGAACAAGAAGAGAAAAGGCCAAGTAACCCCCATTCCAACAAATGCTCACCAATAAATAGAAATGGAATTTTAGGGTGATGAGGTGGCTCCATGTAGGATGCCACTTCATCATTCTCCCATCCACACTCAAGTCAACACATAAACACCAATAAAAATCAATGCACATGCAAGGACCATGACAACCAACATGGCCCAAAAGTTGCACACCATGCTTTCAAGGGATATAATAAATTGGGGTAGAAATAAAAGTGCAATAATTTTCCTTCTTTTACACTAAAAATGGACAAAGAAGTCAAAATAATTTTCCCAAACCATAGGTATAGTTGTTTGGTAAATTTAAGAGGCATGAGACATGCCTTGGTTGTCCCACTAGCCTCCAAAAATGCCCCAAAGTCAAAATCCGAATTTTGAACTTGGTGTGCAATAAAACACTCCAAAACAACATAAATTTTACTTACACAAGGATTTCCAAATCTCATCATAACTATTAGTCACATCTCTAATTTGGTTAACAAAAATAAGAAGGTTTAAATGTAACTAACATGCATTTAGAACATGCTAATAAGGTGAAAAAAACTCAAATTTAAATTCACAAAACATAAGTAAATCACATGCAAAAATTAAAGAAAGGGACACAATTCACCCCGTGAGGAAAAAATAGAGGAGAGAGAATAGAGATTGATATCTCTTATTATTCTATTGAACAAAGAACCCACATACATTATTTATAGGTACGTGAATAAACAAGACTCCCCTAAATGGATGGAGAAGTTACAAATAAGAAGGAGAGAATAATGGAATAGATAGAACAACTAGTCTAATAATAAAAAAAAAGTACGTAGACTATGCTAACATTCCCCCTTATTACATTATTCTTGCAAATGTGACCCCTGAAAAGTTCAAATTTCACTTTGCCAAGAGATTTTGTGAGAATGTCAACTACTGTTCTTCTATTGGATAGTCTTGGACTGAATGTTATGGTTCAAGACGTGCTCTTGAATGAAATGGCTGTCAATTTCAATATGCCTTATTTGTTCATGAAAGACTAAATTTTGCACGAGCTTGACACACTCTAATTTTCACAATAGAGAATAGGTGACTATTTTGTAGAAATTCCCAGGTCATCCAAAATGTGACATAACCATATCACTTCGCACACAGCTCCTTGTGACGCACGATATTTTGCCTCTGTGGATGAGATAGAAAAAACATTTTTCTTTGAAATATGTATCGAGATGAAATATGTTAAATTTCTATCATCAACATATCCGGCATGGTCGAGTCGACGGATCCTTGAAAGAAGAATTGATCATTCTTCTTATATTCTAGACCATAATCAGTTTTCCTCGGACATATCTCAAAACATGCTTTGTTTCATTCAAAGTGACATTTCTTCGGCTCTTGCATGAACGGAAAGATATCTAATAGCATAACATAGATCTGGTCTAGTATATGTCAAATATCCGGTCTAGTATATGTCAAATAGATGAGCCCTCCAACAAATTTCCTGTAGAGAGTAGCATCTACTTGAGGTGAGTCTTGGAATCTTGAAAGTTGCAAGCCTTTCTCCATGGGAGTGGATATAGGTTTATAGTTAGACATTCTATACTTTTCCAGGAGTGTCTTGGTATACTTTATCTGGGAGACAAAAATGTGATGCTCTTTTTGCCA
Source organism: Taxus wallichiana var. yunnanensis (assembly GCA_018340775.1). Classification (NCBI taxonomy): domain Eukaryota; kingdom Viridiplantae; phylum Streptophyta; class Pinopsida; order Cupressales; family Taxaceae; genus Taxus; species Taxus wallichiana. Next base: position 42,508,613 of record CM031240.1, on the reverse strand, counting down.
TATCTCCAAGTCAAGACAATAATGTAGTAGCCCCAAATTTTTCATGTCGAAGGTTTTTTGAGATCATTCTTCACAATATCAACCGATCTTACGAGCGCCAGTGATCACAAGATCATCTACATATACAACAAGAATGACAATTTTTTGCGTACCTTATTTATATATAAATATGAATCTAAGGGGCTACAAGTGAACCCATGCTACAAAAAATGATTGTTGATCTTGATATACCATGCCCTTGGAGTTAGTTTCAGTCCATACGGTGATTTGATGAAATGACATACCTTTTTAGGATGTTCTTCATCAAAAAATCCTTGAGTTGGGTCATGTATACTTCTTCTTTTAGATAACCATTTAGAAAAGCAATCTTGACATCCATTTGCTGAAGTGTCCATCCTTTTTGTCTTTGCAAGTGTGCGCAAACTACTCGATGGTCTTCATCTTCGCAGTGGGTGCAAATATTTCTTCATAGTCGATGCCCTCTTTCGATCATATCCTTTTTACTAAAATTCATGCTTAATATTTTTCAATTGATCCATCTGCCTTATATTTTGTCTTGAAAACCCATTTGCAGCCTATGGGTTTCTTTCCTATAGGTAGATCGACAAGTTCCCATGTCTGATTTTTCTTGAGTGAGTCAATTTCTATATCCATGGCTTCCTTCCACTAAGGTTGATTGAGTGCTTCACGAACATTGTCTAGCTCAAAGCTATTAATCAGTGAACTCATGAGTGTAAATTTTACCTCATTTCTTGTTTGACTCCTTGTTTTGACTCCGGATGATGTATCTGGGAGTTGTTGCAAATGTGAGTCCTTGATGGTGCTTTGTACCCACTTGGACAAGAACTTGGCTGCTTTTGAGAAGAAATTTGTCATTGCCATGTTGATTGATGTGGAGTCACATTCTCTAGTTCTCCAAGGTCAACAAATAGTTCTACTAGCAGTACTTCTTTTCTCGTAAGTAGTCTCCTCTAGAACATCATCGATTAGAGAGTATTCGATGAGAGGTGGTTGGTAATGGATCTTTTGTTGTCATTACTGAGTTAAAGGATGACTCATCACAAACCACATCTCGAATCTCATATATTTTCTTTGTCTCAAAATCCATGAGATGGTATGCCTTCGAGGTAGTACTATAGCCAAGTAGGATGAATGTGAGTGGCTTTGGCTCAACCTTCTTTCTCTTTTGATTTGGGACATGCATGTATGTTGTGCAACCAAATACTCATAAATGAGAAATTGATGGCTTTCTACCACTCCATACCTCTTTTGGCATTTTATTTTGTAGAATCTTTGTTGGTGCCCTGTTGAGAAGATATACAACTGTCTTTACTACAGCCCAACCCAATAGTTCCTCTAGCATTGTTGTTGTTAGCATGTAGTGAGCCATCTCCATCAGCTTTGTGCGATTGTAACGCTTCAACAATGCCATTTTTCTATGGGTGTACGAGGGACGATTAGGTTTCGCTTAACGCCATGTTGGTTTAGGAAGGCCAAGAACTTATTTGATGTGAATTCCCCCCCTCGATCTGAGTGAAGTAGAAGAAGTGGTTGTCTAGTCTCTTTCACAACACGATGATAGAAGTTCTAGAAATGTTGAAGAGCATCACTTTTCTTCTTCAGGAAATATACCCACATCTTGTGAGAGTGATCATCCATGAACAATTGGAAGTACTTGTAACCTGAAAACGAAGTAGGAAATGGGCCATTCAGATTGGTATGAACTACCTCAGACGCTTCTTGGCATGGAAGGTGCTCGCCTAAAACGGATCTCTGTGTTGTTTTCTGTAAGACAACCTAGGGAAAATAGGCAAGGAACTGGATAATTTGGGTAGTCCATGGACCATTGCTTTTGAACTCATCTGGTGCAATGAACTAACCGACAAGTGTCCATATCTAAAATGCCATAGGGTAGTTGATTCTATTGTAGAAGTAGATAAAGCTACTGCAGAAGATGAAATAGTATCTAAAGCAAATAACTTATCTTTTACAAATGCTTTAGCAAGAACCATACCTTGTCTGGAGATTAAGCATGATTTAATGCCATTTTGAACAAGAAATTATACCTTAAGGTGATGATTCAAGAGGTGAGTAACTGACAAGAGGTTACTAGTCAAGCCAGGAACATATAGTACCTTTGTAAGTGTACATTTTCATGGTCCTAGAGGAATGGTGACATTTCCAATTCCTTCTACAACATATTCTTTATCATCAGCTATTCGAACCTGATCTCCAGTTGGTTCTTCATGTAGTGAATCAAACAGATTTTTGTCACCTGACATATGCTTACTTGCACTGAGTCTATTAACCGAGATATTCTTCATGGGTGAGAAGTTTGAGAGACGAGTACAAGGTTCTTACCACAATGGGATCCTTCTGATGTCTCCTCATCAGAGTCATCATCTTGTTGGGCTATGAGATGTCCCTTATTCTTTCTCCAGTAGGGACGTCATTTGGATTTTGAAAATATTTGCACTCGGATTTGCTTGTATGACCTTAAGACCCCTGTTTCAAGCTATTGTACCAGTAGTGATCTAGTGTGTGAGTGTTGGTTTTGCAAATGTGACACCACCTCTTTGAATTTTGATCTTTCTACTGTTGTTGTTTTGGTTGCACTTGATTTGGCTTCTCTGGGGGACCCTTCCGATTCTTTTGGCCATGGTATGGCTTTGAGAACAAGGACTTATCTCGAGACTCCTCATGGGTGAAGTGATGGACTCTTCTGTGCTGATAAATTCACAAGCTCTTTGAATGTCACTATTTGTTTAGACACATTCAGTGTCGTAACAAACACTCGGAATTGAGAAGGGAGTGCTCTCAAGGTGATTGTGACAAGAATTTTATCGTCCACCATTTCACCGAGTATCAATAACTTTGATCTCAGCTCAGCCACGTGACGTAAGAACTCCTCCACTTTCTCATTTGACCCCATAGAGAGGGGTGCAGCTTTGACTGAAGATGAAGAATCTTCATTTGATTTTTGGCTTCATAAATTGTTGCCAGCTTGTCCCAGGCCTCCTTTGGTTTGTCTGCATTCCAAACATGCGGTTGCACATTGTCATTGATCTCAACATTATCGGCATTAAGGCTTTCACACTAGCCATCTCATACTTTATTAATTCATTAGGGGTGTGGGAAGTAGTTATAGACCCTATGACAATTCCCCATAATCCTTCAAATTGAAGGATTGTTCTCATTTTGTTTTCAAGCCGCAAAATTGGGACCTTTAAGCAAGCGTTGAGCATCGAAAGAAGAAACTTTGAGGAGACATCGTAAAAAATATTTATTTATTTATTTCAAGAGTTATTATAACTTTGACTCACTTGATAAGAATTACTGGCTTGTAGATGCTCGCGATATTAACATTCTATGAGACAGCGACGCTTTGTGGGGTATTATTCTTCATCTTCATAGTCGGCGTTGTATCCAGCTTCTAATTCTTCTGTACTTACTTTTCTTGATAGCTGACGTCGAAAAGGAAATATTCAAGAAGTCCTTCTCAAACTAGCTTGTCGAAGGCTAGATTTCTAGTGTTTTGAAGCTCGTTGAGCAATGCAAAGTAGAACCCGGAGCCCTCAAGAGCTTCTTCACGGTGTTCTCTTGCTGGTGAGTTGATGTTTCAGCTTTCAGTAGTGGCGACCAGTGTTATTGACGCTCTCAATCGAGTTGTCTACACTTGACATTTGGTGTAGTGTTGTAGGATTTGCTTCTTGTCCTTCGTCATCTTGGTGGAGAGGATATTCGAGAGATGCTTCTTCGCCAGGCACTATAGTCTTTTTTTTTTTAATTTATCAGCCATTTTAGGCTTTGTGTTCACGCACCAGTTTCAGACATCTTCGCAGCTACATGTAATTTTATACATGTTCCACGTCCTTGGAATCAGAAGCTACTCCACGCAAAGTAAGAAAAAATGTCCTTCTCCCAATTAACATGCTTTGAAGATAAAATGCTTCTCCTTTCCATGCAAGTTTTTTTATTGGCTTTCGATGCGTGGAATATAAATCTTCACATGGATTTTGGAGTGGAACTTGTAGCAGGAGAGAATAACAAATAATATTCTCTTGCATTGGAAATTTAAACTTCCACGCAACATGCTAAAGAACTCAAAAAATACCACACAGGATGTCTACTTATCTTTCCACACAGGTAGCTGGTAATTCTTCTCCACGTAGGAATCACTAAAGACAAAAATAAAAATAGATGTTTTCACGAAGAAGATGACAAGAAATCTCCTCTCCATGCATCTCCTATCCACGCAGGTTGAAGGCTCCAAGTAGGTAGCTGGAACACACTAAATTGCATGCAATTTCTTCCTTCACGCAGCTCCACGCAGGTTGTCTCCTTCACGTAGGAAAAAAAAACAGACTTCTCTTCCCATTGCTGAAGACTTTGACTCTCCACGCAAGTGAATGCTCAAGCAGGTGAATGATTTCACACCCTCCTACATAGTTGACTAACTATGTATTTCTTCATCTGCTCCACACCAGGCACATAGGCCAAAATTTTTTCACTCTATTACCAAAGTGTGAGGTAGAAACAGAGGAGAGAGAATAGAGATTGATATCTCTTATTATTCTATTGAACAAAGAACCCACGTACATTATTTATAGGTACGTGAATAAACAAGACTCCCCTAAATGGATGGAGAAGTTACAAATAAGAAGATAGAACAAATAGTCTAATAATAAAAAATAAAGTACGTAGACTATGCTAACTCTAACCCCATGGCCACATATGAGAAAGTGACCCCCATGGGGGACTTCCAAAAAATACATGCAAAACACACACTAAACCACATTACTGAAGTTTTCAAATTTGGCCTCATTGCTCAATGCCTAACATCCTACTATGGTTGGTTACCTATCCCCTTATATGTATGTGATAAAAGTCTGCACACACAAAAAAAGACATTTCGGCCTTTCGCCCGTATTAATAACATCAAGACAATGTACATATAAAATCAATATTCATCACTCGACATTTAGCAATTCTATTATCCATCAATATGTTAAAATATAAACATAACATCCATGAGATTGCAATTATACTCCAACATCCGAAAACATAACTTATTAGTATAAAATCCACATCATGAAAATCAACATATATCAAATTGTCTAACATCACTATCTAATGCATCATAATAAAACGTAAACATCATAATGTCAATAATCCAAATATCAATATAATCTATCATCTACTGATCAATGTATCATAATCAAAATGTTTGAATATCAATCCAATAGTATCAATATCAAGATGACACAATGTCGAAGAGGAGGGGGTACTACAATCACTTTGTAAACAAACATTTCGATGCGCTAAAATTTGTAGGAACTTGACAAGGTCATAACTTGAAGTCAGTGTCTGTTTGAGTCTATTTATTTTTTGTAACCACATGTTTCAATGAGACGAATGCACCGAAACCATACCTACAAGTTGGGGAAAGTTTCGACCATTTTTCGTGCCCTAAATCCACCATCTTGAGGCCAAAAATTAGGATTTAAGTTATAGTTTGGGTTTTTCCTATTTTTGGGCATTAATTAATTTTAGTCTATTAGTTGCATTATGAGTTAGAAAGTTGGAAATTCCTCTAATTTAGGAATGTATAAGATGTGTGGCAATTTTTGTGCTCGTACGAATAAGCATGCAAACTTACTAAGAATAGCAGGTTCTAGTAAACTGCTAAAAATAGTAAATTCCGCCACCTAGAGTAAATTTAGTCAAAGTTAGTTAGGGTTTGCTTGGCAACTTAAGTTGGGAGTTGTTTTCCTATTTAGGAAAAATTGTAATTGATTATTCAATAATGAAGAAGGAGATCTATTTTCTTTTGGAGTTCATATTATTTGTAGTATATCAAGTTTGTTTAAAATTTGGCTACATTATATGCTATCGAGCTGGTTCGAGTCTTTTTTTTTTTAAAATGGTAGGAAGAGGAGGTAGTATTGCCCGAGATGAATAGAAATATGCAAGATCTACAAAGGAAAGTTGTTGTGCTTGCTGCAATGATAACCTAGAGAGGAAATCAAGGTGGAGATGACACAGATGAAGAAGAAGTTTGTGAAGAGGAGGAAACACAAGTGCCACCATTAGATTTTGAAGAAAGGATGCTTCGAGCATTAGAAGGAGAGAATGATGGGATAAGAATTGATGTTTCAAGTTATAGTGGTAGTCTAAAACTAGATGAGCCAATAGATTGGTTGACTAGAAGGGGAAAAGTTTTTATTTGAAGGTTATGTCGAGGAAGAAAATAAGGTAACATTTACATGCATGAAATTGAAAGGTCATGTTATGTTATGGTGGGATCACCTACAGAAAGAGCGGACAACAAAGGGGAAAGAAATAATTAGGACGTGGAGTAAGATGGAGAAGAAGCTGAAAGATAAATTTCTCCCTATGGATTATGCACAAACCCTTTACAAGAGGTTTCAAAATCTTAGAGCAGAACTTATAAATAGTGTAAGAATACACGAGATGAGTTCTACAAGTTTTCCATTCATGTAGAACATGTTAAACCGAGGAAAAAATGGTTGTAAGGTATGTAAATGGATAAATATTTTCTATTCAAGATGAGATATGTATGCAATGGATTACAAGCATGGATGATGCCTATCAATTAGCCTTAAAGGCCAAGGAAAAAAAATCATCAAAGTTTTAGGAGATCACCTGGAATGAAATGGGGGGCCTCATCTTCCTTTCAAGGATGAGTTGGTTTTAGCCAAGGTAGGGGAGAATCATCTTGTGGATTAGAAAAGAAAGAAGATACAAGACAAGATTTCGAGAATCAACAAAGAGGCAAAGGATTTTCTAGGGAGGAAATGTTGGCGATAGATAATGGGAGGCTCCACAAAGACCATTCATTTGTTACAAATGCAGAGAAGAGGGTCATCGGGATTTTGAATGCCCACATTCCAATACACATGACAAGAGGCAAGGAGATGCTCCAAGAGTAAATATGCTTGAAGATTAACAAGTAGAAGATTAACGCGACATAGAAATTCTACCGGATGTTGGAGAAAATATGATGATCAAGAGTATGATGATTTCTCCAAGAAAGGGAATCAAGGGGGATGCATGGATATGTACAAATATTTTGAGAACAAGATGCAATTCGGAAGGAAAGGTACGTAATGTTATTATTGATTGTGGTAGTTGTGAGAACATGATTTCAAATGAGATGGTCGAGAAATTGGGTCTTCATTGTGAGAATAATAATAAACCTTACCATATTGCATGGCTTAGCAAGGGTAATGAAGTTATTGTTGATAAGATATGTTTAATAAGTTTTTCTATTGGGAATAGTTACAAGGATGATATTTGGTGTGATGTTATTCCTATGAATGCATGTCATATGGTGCTAGTAAGACCATGACAATTTGATAGAAAAGTTATTCATGATGGGGAAAGAATACTTATAATTTTTGAAGGATGAAAATGTGTTTTTGCAAAGGAATTTGTGAAGGAGGAAAAGGAAACTCATTTTTGTTATGTAGTAGTTTGCAAATATGGATGAACTCGCAAGTGCACAAATACCAGTAGAAACAAAAGAGAATTAATAGAAGAATTTTTGATGTTATTCGTGATTAGCCACTAGATGGATTACCACCAAAAAGAGATATTCAAAACCATATTGACTTGATTCCAAGGTCTTCACTCCCAAATCAAGCGGCTTATAGGATAAGGCCGACATTGATTGTAGAGTTGAATAGGCAAGTGGAAGAGCTTGTGAGAAAGGGGGTCGTAAGGGAGATCATGATTCCATGTGTAACCCCATCTTTATTAACAACAAGAAGGATGGAATATGGAGAATGTGCATACATAAAAGGAAATTAATAAAATTAAAATCAAGTATAGGTTCCCAATACATCACCTTGATGATATGATGGATGTGCTTTGCTGGATCTAGTTATTTCACCAAGATTGATCTTGAAGTGGTTACCATAAGATTCAGATCGAGAGAAGGAGATGAGTGGAAAACAACATTAAAGATAGGAAATGGATTGAATGAGTGGTTGGTAATGTCATTCGGGTTATCTAATGCACCTAGTACTTTTATGAGGCCTGATGAACACCATGCTACGGGAGTATAATGGTAAGTTTTTTTGTGGTTTATTTTCATGATATATTGATCTTTAGTAAAACTAAAGAAGAACATGTGAGGCATCTAAGGGTGATATTTGAAGTGTTAAGGAAAGAGAAACTCTATGAAAATATGAAGAAGTGCACATTTATGCAAGAGAGTTTGTTATTCTTGGGCTTTATTATTTTAGCGAGATGGGGTACAAATGGACTCAAAAGATAAAGGCAATTATTAAATGTCCTACTCCATGGAGTATAACAAAGTGGTAAGAAGATTTCATGGTCTAGAAACATTCTATAGAATGTTTATTAAAAAAATTAGCAGTATTGTAGCACCTATAATGATTTCACAAAAGGAAGGGAGTTTTTGTGGGATATTTTTCGAGTTCTTGAAGAAGAAGGTGAATGAGGCACCCATTTTGGCACTACCAGATTTTGATAAAGTGTTTGAGGTTGATTTTGATGCCTCACATGTGGTTATTGGTGTCGTTTTAAGTCAAGTTGGAAAGCTAGTATCTTTCTTACGAATAAATATAATAAGAGATATGTATCATCTCTATTATTCCTCCACTAATTGATCCTCAAAATCCGGTATAAGAGAAATCATAAACTTTGACCTATGTGTTTGAGGGAGAGACATTTATCATGTGCAAAGAAATATGAAGGGTTTTTGCTATTGGACAAGTGTCATCAAGACCAACGACTGTTGTGTGGAGAGAAGACCATTCTCAATGTGGACATTTTTGGTTGAACCTACGTAAAGGATCAAGGTAGCTCATGGAGAGGAGAATTGGTTGCACAACCTACGTAGAAATATTGAACAAACAAATATATATATATATATATATATATATAAAATTTACTTCCTAGCTATCTGCATGGGATGTTTGTACATGGTGGAGAAAAATGAGAAACTGCGTGGAGATTAACATGTTGAATTCAATTTTTTCCTACAAAGAGGAAATCTCAGTAAAATAATTTCTTGATGTGTAGACGTGTATAATTTCATTGAATCTTGCAGTGACCTCCACATAACTCTAGTGAATTTTGGGAGACAAGATAAAATAAAACATGGGGAAAATTTTGTTTTGATCATACGTCTATGAAAAATCTCAAAGGGCTCGCATGGAAGTCTTCCATTTTACCAGCAAGTCAAACACATCAAGTATGCAAGATATGTGTGTGGATTTTTGTGTAGTATCAACACATTGGTAAAGAAACCAAGTAATTTCATCATGTACGTGGAGGAAGGTCATCTATTGGGAGCACTATTTGGCCATTTGGTAAGCTTGCAATTTTTCTAAAAAGTGATTGAACTCCAACCTATGTATTATACGTGAAAGTTACAATGTGGGAACATAGCCCATACACATAAAGTGAAAATTGGAGGTGTTTTATCCATCTTGCGTTGAGTATTTATGTGACAAGGTGCATAAATTAGCACTAGTATTGCTAGTATCACACCTGTCGAAAGATAAAGAAGCCTCCACCAAGGTAGTTTTGAGTGTCTCAAGCCACGTTGAATGTCAAGCGTGAGTTACATGATCGAGACTGCTGAAATCCACAACATCAAATCACAAGCTATAAAACACCGTCCATAAGCTCTTGAAAGATACAGGTTCTACTTGGTACTACTCAATGAGCTAGGCAACTTCAAAAACCTTATTTTCGATGAACTATTTTAAAAATGACTCTTGGATTTTTTTTTTTCGACATCGGCTACCAAGAAAAGTGATTTCGAGAAGAGGTAGAAGCTGGGTATGACATCGATTATGAAGACGAAGAATAATGCCCCACAAACTATCATCGTCTCTCATCATGTGATTCTCAAGAGTATCTACAAACTGGTACTTCTCATCAGTGAGTAAAGTTGTAATATCTCTTGGCAATCAATAATAAAATAAAGAAATATTATTTTATTTTATTAAAATGTCTACACCAAAAATTTTACTCTTAGATGCTCAGTTACTTAAAGGTCCAAATTTTGCAGCCTAGAAAATAAAGATGCGAACAAAACTTCAATTTAAAGGATTATGCTACATCATCCTGGGGTCGATGTGATGCAGTCCACTACCCCTGATGAACTCATAAAATATGAGATGGATAGTGCAAAAGCATTGATGTTGATCATGTTGAGTATTTCGATGATAGGAAACCACATGTTCGAGATACGAGAGAAACCTCAAGAAGCATGGAATAAAATTGCAATCATCTTTGAGAAAAATAATTAGACTAAAATACTTCATCTTGATCAAAACTATACACCCTCTATATGGTGTCAAATGATAAATTTGAGTAGTTCTTACGTTGATTGGCTGAGCTACAAATAGAGTTACTAGTGCTTAGTGAAAAGGTAGAAGACAAGATTCTTGTTCTGATCACATTGATGACACTCCCTTCTTAGTTATTAGTGTTCATTATGACACTAAATGTATCCAAAAGGAAAGTGAAATACAAATAACTTGTGAACTTGTTGTAGTACGAGGAGGCCATCAATTCAGTCCATGATGAGGCCCCGAACAAAGCCCTATCTTGGCAAGAAGAATTGGAAAGGTCCTCTAGAGAAGAAAACACAAGCATGTCAATAACAACGGTAGTAAGCTCAAAATTCTTAGAGTCGGTTTCAAATATGCAAGACCAATACCCACAAAATTGATCACTTTGTTGGTAAAATGGCTTGAAACAAGGGTCTTCGAGTCAATCAATCCCATCTAGGCACAATGATTTTCAAAAGTAAAAATGACGTCCCCACTGAAGAAAGTAGAAGGGACATCTCGAAGCTCAACAAGATGATGACTCTGATGATGAGACACTAGAAGAATCTATTTGTGGTAACAATATTGTACTAATCTCTTAGAATTCACAACCCATGAAGATATTCTAGCTGATAGACTCGGGTGCCGAGTAAGCATATGTCAAGGGACAAGAAGTTTTTATTCAATAAATGAACAACTCATTGGAGATCGAGGTTCGGATAGTAGATGACAAAGAGTATGTTACATAAAGAATAGACCAAGTTACCATTCCTTTGGGACCACTAAAATGTACGCTTACAAAGGTATATTATGTTCCTAGATTGATAAGCGATCTCTTTTGAGTCAATCAACTCTTGAATCATCATCTAAAGGTATAATTTATTGTTCAAAATGACATCAAATCATGCTTAATCTCAAGACAAGGTACGGTTATTACTAGCGATTTTCTAAAAGATAATTTATTTGCTTTAGATATTGTTTCATCTTCTCGTAATAGCTTTATACGCATCAACGGTATAATCTACTACACTCTGGAATTTTATATATGGACACTTGTTAGCTAGTTCTTTGCATCGAGATGAGTCCAAAATAAATTGTATATCCACTTACCAAATTTTCCAGTTCCTTTCCTATTTTCCATGGTTGTCTTGTAGGAACACAACATAGGGATCCATTTAAGGGAAGCACCTTTCATGCCAATAAGAATATGGAGATAGTTTAATCTAATTTGAAAGGACCACCGCTACTTCATTTTCAGGATACAAGTACTTCCAATTATTCATGGATGACCACTCTTGAAAGATGTGGGTGTTTTTCTTGAAGAAGAAGAGTGAGGCTCTTCACCATTTTCAGAATTTCTATCAACGTGTTGCGAAAGAGAGCTGGAAAACCACTTCTTCTCGCTCCATTGAGATCGAGGTGAGGAATTCGCATCAAATAATTTCATGGCATTAATGAACTAATAAGGCATTAAGCAAAACTTGACTACTCCTACACACCCAACAAAATGGCATTTTGGAGTGATGCAATCACACAATGATAGAGATGGCTCGATTCATGCTATTAATAGTAAAAATGGAGGAACACTATTGGGATGAAGCAATACAGATAGCAAGTATATCTTTTCAATAGGGCATAAACAAATATTCTACAAAAATAAAATTCCAAAAGATGTATGGAGTGGAATAAATCCATCAATTTCTCATTTATTATTATTTGGTTGCACAACATATATACTTGTCCCAACTCGAGAAGAGAAAGAAAGTCCATCCAAAAACACTCCCGTACATCTTCTTGGGCTATAGAACTACCCCAAAGGCATATCGTCTCATGGATCTTAAGACAAATAAAATATACGAGAGTCGATATTTGGTTTGTGATGAGTCATCCTTTGACTCAGTAGTGACAAAAGAAGAACCATTACCAACCACCTCTCATAGATTAGTTTCCAAATTAGATGATCAAACAAAGGAGACTACTCACGAAATGATGTGCTATAAGGGGAGCTATATATTGATGTTAGTGTAGACACTAGTTTTTGGTGTAACTCATGTCCTTCACCCCGCTTGCATTATCGCTCATTCAACTTTCCCTCTCACTTTTCATTTTTCTTAAATTTGAGTAAATTCCATCTATTTACTCACTCCTAATTAATTAATTATCAAATGGGCTCCATGTGGACCCATTGAATAATTAAAATTTTGGCATTATCTCCCATATCTCAATTTTATTCAATTCATGGGTAATAATATACCCATCCAACAACCCATTCTTAATTTTAAAAATGGAATCTATTATCTCACCTACCATGTCAATCATGCTCCCCATTCCTTCTAATAAGTCAAATTGTGAGCCCCACTGAATCACATCACCTATTTTAATCATGGTTACTTTACCCAACCATGGTTACCTAATAACCCATAGTCTAACCTCACCCCTAGGCTATAAATATGGGCCTTCCCCTCGTCAAGAAAAATTTGAAAAATATGAGAGAATGTTGTTTTGAATTTTAGCCTCTTGTTTATCATAGTATCCTCATAATGTCCTTGTAATGACACTAGAATCCCCACAATACTCTACTCATGATTTGGTGGTTCACTTAGCGTGGTTCATGTTGCATGTTGTGTCTGGATCAGATCAGTAGCCTCCTCTACATACCAACATCTTCAGGTTTCATTGTTCATCAACTTGCATGTTATCTATTTATCTTACATTTTATCATTATTCTTTATTACATGGGGGTTGTGACCACCTAGGAAGTGAATGCTTCTCAAGTCCACTTTGTCGGGGAAGCCCTCGTGTAAAATATCTAAGAAATTTTCTCTAATATCTTTGAGTTGCAAGTTTCTTTGAGATCACTGACAAGGAGCTCATCATCTAATTTTTCAGATATCTGTCATCACCATCTTTAATGTACTAAGCCATTCAATATTCGATGTTGTTTTGTGTTTATTGATTTCTTGTATACTATTCTTGATAGCAAGTAAGAAAATTTGATCAAAAATTGGAGAAATGCAGAACATTACTCTGCATCCATCCTCATGTCAACAAAGAAGTTCTCCACAAAAGCATCTCGAGTTCTCATCTAAAGTGGGTACAAAGAACCATCAAAGACTCTCATTTGCAACAACTCCCAGATACTTCATCCAGAGTCAAAATGAGGATTCAAACAAGAAATGAGGTAAATTTTGCACTCATGAATTCACTGATTAATAGCTCCAATCTTGATAATGTTCATGAAGCACTCATTCAACCTTAGTGGAAAGAATCCATGGATGTAGAATATGAATCACTCATGTAAAATCAAACATGGGAACTTTTCGATCTACCTACAGAAAGAAACCCATAGGCTACAAATGGGTTTTCAAGACAAAATATAAGGAAGATGGATCTATTGACAAACATAAGGTGTGACTTGTACCAAAAGGATATGCTCTAGAAAGAGGGCATTGATTATGAAGAAACCTTTGAACCCATTGCAAAGATCAAGACCATCAAAGTTGTTTGCACACTAGCAACATAGAAAGGATGGAAACCTTAGAAGATGGACATTAAGAGTGCTTTCTTAAATGGTGATCTAAAAGAAGAATTATACACGACCCATCATGAAGGATTTGTTGATGAAGAACATCCTAAAAAGGTATGTCATCTCATCAAATAAGCGTATGGACTAAAACAAGTGCCAAGGGAATGGTATATCAAGATCAATGATCGGGTTCTATAATGGGTTCACCGATAGCCCCTCATATTCAAATTTTTATATAAAGAAGGTATGAAAAGAAATTATCATTCTTCTTGTGAATGTAGATGATGTTGTGATCATTGGCGAGTTCGGAAGATCAAATTGATATTGTGAAGAATTATCTCAAAAGAACATTCAACATGACAGATTTGAGGCTACTTCATTACTATCTTGGCTTGGAGATATGGCACAAAAGCATCATATTTTTTTATCCTAGATAAAATATGCCAAGAAACTCACTGGGAAAGTATAGAATGTCTAATTGTAAACCTATATCCACTCCCATGTAGAAAGGCTTGCAAATTTCAAGATTCCCGGACTCAACTCAAGTAGATGCTTTACTCTCTACAAGTAATTTGTTGGAGGGCTCATCTATTTGATATACACTGACCATATTTATACTATGTTGCTAGCTTTCTTTCCGAGGTTCATGCGGGAACCAAAGAAATGTCACTTTGGAATCTGCAAAGCATGTATTAAGATATGTCCAGGAAGAATTGATTATGTTACGGAATATAAGAAGAATGATCAATTCTTCTTACATGGATACGTCAACTCGAACCACCTTTGGATTTGTTGATGATAGGTATTTAACCACATGATACATTTTTCATCTTGTATCTAGACCTATCTTGTGGATAAGAAAGAAGAAAAATGTTGTTTCTATTTCATCCACAAAGGAAGAGTGTGTTGAAGCTCGTCACCTATTCTTGTTTATGGTTACATCACATTTTGGATGACATTGGCATTCCTTTAAAATAGTCGCCTATTCTCTATTACGATAATCGAGTGTGTTAAACCTTGTGCAAAATCCTATCTTTCATGAAAAAACAAAGATTATTGAGATTGATTTGCATTTCATTCAAGAGAAGAACGTCGAGAACCATCACATTCAACTACACTATTGTCCCACGAGTAGTACAAGTAGTGATATTCTCACCAAATCTCTCAAAAAAGTGAAATTTATACTTCTCGGGGGTTACATTTGCAATAATAATGTAATAAGGGGTGGAATGTTGGCATCTATTATGTAACAAGTAGTTTTATATAATTAGCCTTTGTTGATTATCTAGTATCACATTTTTCTCGCACGGTTTGTAACCTCTCCTTTGTTTTTGGGGAATGTTGTTATTTCTTCTCCGTATAAATGTTTCTGTGCTTTTGAATAAATATAATAAGAGAGATATATGATCTATATTCTTCTCCACTAATTGTTGCTCACAAAATAATTAGTTCAACGACCTAGGTTATGCGAATGAAGAGGATTGTTTTGTTGTGAAAATTTTTAGTTATGGTGGTAGCAAACAAACTCCATTTACTGTGTAGGTTTTAATATTTTCATTCACAAAGTAGGACTGCATTCTGCATTGTGGAGGGAATGCATATTGTAGTTGGAAATTTGAAATGTATGTGCCATCTATATCTTGTTTGGGTGAAAGATGTCTCATAATACTTACTGATTTTTAATATGCATATTTCTTATTCTTTAGAAAGTTATAATATTAAAAAAAATCAAGCTCATTAAAGGCCTATTTAATCAATAGTTTAAGTTGTGAATGTAATTTCTCTTGTGTCACAGACATAAGAAAAAATAATAACGTTTAGGAATCCTTGTAAACATATCATTTAATAGTTTTATCATTTAAAGTTTTATGTGAGAAGCTCTCGAACCACAAAGTTAATCTACAATTCTATATTCAAATACCGATATAAACATATGGGGATACATGTATATTTAGATATACATTTGTACACACACACACACACACACACACACACACATCGTGAAAATTATAAGGTTGGGAGTATATGTTTGTGTGTGTGTGCACGCGCGCACACACACACACACACACACCCAACCTTATAATTTTCAAGATTTGTAGATAACAAAACAAACGAGGATCTAAAATCTTGCACAAAATTAAGGAAAAGAAATATATGTGCCCTCCATGGCCTCTCCATAAATCTACACAAAGAGAAATGATTGAAACAAAGAGAAAGAGAAAAGAAAACTTAAGTTTATAAATCTAGGGCTTTTAGAGATACCTAGATCTAATAGCCCACAATCTATGTAATTTCATGTAAAGAAAATGATTTTAATAAGCTAAAGAATGCATTATTGAATTTGCTAAAATAAGCTCCCAATGTTGGATATAGCTATATTAATTACAACTTTTTGAGAAATGATTTCACCAATAATATAAGCAAACAAAATTTATACTTAAAAAGAACAAACAATAAGAGATTTCAATAGTTTGAATATATATAGATAGGTTAATAAGATGTAATACACCAAATTTATAAATCCGGTTATATTATTGTATGACTCTTCAAATGTTTATATCTAATTTTGACCTCCTTCTTTTTCACAAATAAATAAATCCCAAAATCACAATGATTAAAGAGCTTCCCTTTATTCCACAAATGGTTTGTATACAAAGAATAGCTTCATCACTGTATTAATCTATAACAATAAGAATAACATCCCACAACTTTAATACGACCTTAAGAAGAAATATTTGATTGCACAACATATTTCTAAATGTCTAAATATTTAGTGATGCCATATTTAGTTGATCTCCCTTGAAATTTCAGCAGTGAAACCCTCTCTTTTAAGCACAGCCACTGAGCACAAACACAAATAAAAAAATTAACAAATATGTTTAGATAATCTTTGTCAAAAAAAAAAAAAAATGTTTACCTAGAGAGAAGAATAACACAGAAATAATATAGGCGATGCAAGAAAGAATAGGGTTTTGTTGTTATGCCACAATGCAAGACGGGCATACCTAAATCATCTGCGGTAGTGGAGCTCGGATCATGTTCGATTTTCACTCTTTTCTTTTCGCTATGAATCGTAACCATTTGAACCCCGTGTACAGCTTCGAGTGAAGTCTGGATGTTCGTTTCATCAGTTTTGGAGCATATTCCCTGAACATTAAGAATTGTTTTCGGCAGCGACATCCTGATTATTATGTGTTAACCTCCAACCAACAATTAAACTTTGAGATGATGATATTTGCCTTCTGAACTCGAATATATTTATAGAACAAAAAGCAGAGTATGATTCAATAGCGAAACTGCGGAGGATGTGCAAGGAAACCCCTTTAAACGCTGTAATTGAATGAAAAATGCGCTTCTTCCCACATGCTTCTGATTTCAATTAAATGTGCTATTTTACTCAGAAAGTGGAAGAAACCAACCGAACACGGAAAACACACAGGGGAATTAAATGAGAAGTAGATGTAGTTTTCATTCTTCGTAGAAATGGAGAAGTAATCCTCCGAGAAAAATTACGGTTGTTTACACCTTCTATAGGTGACAATTTTGTTAACATGCAGCAGAACGAGAAATTTCGTAGACCAGTTTTGCCTCTGCAAACCAATGTTTATAAGGAAAACAGAAGTGTATTGTGCAAGAAAAATGAAAGAATAGTGAAGTTGTGTGTTTCTCTTACTCATCAAACGCGCTTAGGGATTTTGAATTTCAATGTATTAAATGACAATGTGCCCAGTATTCAACATTACTCGGCCCCAATACGCCAACATTAAAATCAAACAATTTCAGGGCACCTTCTTCGTTGCGTGAATTTCTTCATTGTATGGGTTTTGTTAAGAAATAACACAATGAAAATTACTTAAAAGAATATGAATTTCCGTGTGAGTAGCGTATCCATGGGTTTCCGCGCTTAAACATTGTTTCCATTGAAGTTCCGTGCGGTTTAGGGGCGTGGAGCGTCGTGCTTATATTTTTGTGAATACATTTGAAATCACATTCGAACATGTATTCTCAAACTAAAAATAACTTATATTATATTAAAAAAATAGAGTTTGAGCTCTTTAGGATTGACTTTATGTCACATGTTGGTTGTCTTTAGGATTGATATTCCTTGACATCTTTTAGATAGATATATTTCAGATATATATGTTAGTTTATATGTTTTATTTATAAAACATATCTAAAAGTAAAAATTAAAATAAAAATACATTTTGAAGTAAAAAATAAATTTAGATATTTGAAGTGGTCATAATTTGTGCGATGGATTTTGAGTTGGGGTGCTCTACTAGGGTTTGACTGTTATGCTTGAGTATGCAGCACCCTACTACGTGTCTCACCACCTTTCTCGTTCTAGATGAAACATTTATTTATCAGTTTATTGCTCATGATTTCATTTCTCGCCCTTTCGGTGGTGGCGCTTACCTAATTTAATGGCGACAACCATTATTCCTGCATCTATTGATAAAGAAGTAGGCAACGAGAGTTTGAAGGATCATGCCTTCGGTAAATAAACGAGCTCACAATTTTTTCCCGAATGTTTATAACAAGGTAATGACCCTCCTCTGCCTTATCTTGATGTTGTTTTAGATTTACCTCAATTTGAAGAGACTTGCTCTTAGCTTGAATCTTTCACTTTGGTTGCGTACTTTGTTGGTCGTGTCACGCCGAAGAGTATTCTCAAATAGTCGAGTTCACAAGAACTAGCAAGACTATGGTGTCAAACTTGAGGGCGTCCAAAATCTTACCAAGGGTTTTTTCTGTTTCGTTGGCCCCTGGTTTATTAGGAACACTCTGGACATATGTTCTAATGAAGCCAACTTCTAAACAAACTCAATATACTACAAATAATATGAATTCAAAAAGAAAACAGGCCTCCTTCTTCATTATCGAATCATGAATTAAAATGTTTCCTAAATAGGAAAAAAACTCCCAACTCGAGTTGCCAAGAAAACTCTAACTAACTTTGACTAAATCTACTCTAGGTGGCGAAAATTACTATTTTTAGCAGTTTACTAGAACCTGTTATTCTTAGTAAGTTTGCATGCTTATTCATACGAGCAAAGAAATTGCCATGCATCTTCTATATGCCCAAAATTCAAGGAATTGCCAACTTTCCAACTCATAATGCAACTAAGAGACTAAAATTAACTAATGCCCTAAAATAGGAAAAACACGAACTCTGACTTAAATCGTAATTTTCGGCCTCAAGATAACATATTTTAGTACCCAAAATGTGCTAAAATGTGCTCCAACAAGTAGGGTAGGTTTACTAGTGCGTTTATTTCATCGAAATAGGTGGTTTCAAAAGAAAAGCGGACTCAAACAGAGACACTCGAGCACAATTTGTGTTTTTGAAACATCTTCCATTTATCTTCATCCACTTCTTAATCTCCCACTCCTTGATCCAAGTATTGTTATATTGTTCAGTCCTTTCCAATGCACCAAATATTTGTTGTATTTCCCATGTCATGTGTCCATTGTTTTCTTATCTAGAATCGATCCACTTGTTCTTTCTTCTTCACCTGGAACGTGCTGCCTCCAATCTACTACTTCATCAATAACATCCCCTTTTTCACTATCCCCATAAAAAGAATACAAGTCTGAAACATTAAACACTAGAGAAATATCAAAATTCCCTGGAAATTCTACCTCATAAGCATTATCATTTATTTTTATCATGATTTTGCAAGGAACAATCTTCGTGTACTTCAGCTTATTATAGGTTCCTTTTGGAAACATTTCCTTCTGCATGTATACCATTACCAAATCACCAAATGTAAATACATTTCTCCATTTGTGCACATTTGTTATTTCCTTATACTTATCATTACTATCTGCGGCTTCTTCCGCACTTCTTCCTGCGATTGTTATGTATGTTCAGAAAATGTTTCTGCATCATCACTGACTCTTCCATCAACCGGTAGCTCCACCAAATCTAACACCCTCTTTCGATTACTCCCATACACAATACGAAATGGAGACTTTCCTGTGGATCTATTTTCAAAACTATTTTATGCAAACTCACTTGTGGTAGTACTAAGTCCCATTTTTTTCACGTTTACCCAAATATACTCCTTAACAAGTTTCTCGAACTCCTATTTACCACCTTTTTTTCCCATTTTTCGAGGATGCTAGGCACTACTGAACTCTAGTTGAGTTCCCAACTTCTTCCATAAATTCCTCCAGTGACTAAAGAACCTTGTGTCCCTATTGGAAGTAATGGTTTTGGAACACCATATAAATGAACAACTTCTCACGAAAAACTAATTTTCTACTCTTGTTGCATCACTTTTTTCTTGTAGGATATAAAATGAACCATCTTAGAAAACCTATCAACAACAACAAAAATTGAGTGACTACCTCATTGTCTTTTGGTAATCCCAAAACAAAATCCATACTCAAATATGTCCACGACCCTTTACGAATAGGAAGCGTCATATAAAACCTTGTCCTTTGTGCATGGCCTTTCGAGACTTAGCAAATTTGACTCCTCTCCACATATATTACGACATCTCTTTTCAGCTTTGGCCAATAGTATTTCTCTATTACTAAGTGTATCATCTTATATTTACAAATGTTCCCAGCCAATCTCATAAAAGATGATCATGAGTGATGCAAGCACATTGAAAGGAGCTCAAGAGGTATATGGCAATCGCAGGTATTATTGGCATAGATTACGTAGCTAATAATTATATATAATTAGGCTGAGATGATTAGGTAGTATCACATTTTTCTCGCACAGTTTGTAACCTCTCCTTTGTTTTTGGGGAATGTAGTTATTTATCCTCCTATAAATAATGTACGTGCTTCTGAATAAAATATATAGAGAGAGAGATATCCTATCTCTATTTGTTTCTCCTCAATTAGCTCCTCACAATCTGGTATCAGATCTTTCATAATCTCAGGCCTGTGCGTTTGATGTAGAGTCATTTCTTTTTTAATCCACAACATATAAATCTGCGTGTATTTATCATTCATCCACTTTCTGCGTGGAAGAGGAAGTGCGTGGACATGCAAGGGGAGGAAGAACTGAACGTGGAGTGCATATTTGCAATGACCTGCGTGGAGGAGCAAACAACATGGAAGAGGCTACGTGGAAATCCTTCACTCCTGCAGCGTGGAAAAGGAAGAGAGAGGAGCGACCTTTTTACTTCTTCCTAGATATGTCGAGGGTGTTATTTTATCAGCACAATCATTTCATAGCCCACACGTGGAGACTGTTGTATTTTGCGTTGAAATCTTGCAACCCATAGACTGATTCCTGGACGTGTAGTATTAGAGCTATGTGGCAATTAGACGTGAGATAAATTAAAACAATTTTTTTATGTTGTCGTATGTTTGCACAATATGTGGAAGAGATTACAAGAGAATTTTCTTCTAAAATAAGTTCACTCTTCGTGATAACCTCGAGGAACCCACACTTTACCACTAACAACCTGCAAAGAGCACACGTGGAGGTGGATTTGCCAAAGCCTATGCAACTAGCATAGTTTTATTCTTGAGGGCGTGGAGGAGTAAATTTTTAGCTAAGACGCCTGGAACATGTTATTGAGAAACAATGTGGTACAACAACAAGCTTGCTAAATAATTTTTAAAAAAAACGTGCCGTTATTTCCTGGAGAAAATCTTATAAAGACATGCCTAATGTCAACCATGAATGACATGATCGAGACTGCTGAATTCCACAAGATTGAATCGCAAGCCAAAGAAAATGTCCATAAGCTTCTGAAAGCTACGGGTTCTACTTTGCACTAGTCAACAAGCTACGCAACACTGTAAACCTTGTCTTCGATGAATAAATTAGAAAAGGAATGTTTGAGTATTTTATTTTTGATGTCATCGCAATCAAAGTGAGTTCTAGAAGAGTTATAAGTCAAGTACAATACCGATTGTGTAGACGAATAAGAACACCCAAGAAAGAGTCATCATCTCTCAACACTGAGTATCATGAGCATCTACGAGCTGGTACTTCTCATCAGTGAGTAAAGTTGTAATATCTCTTGGAATCAATAAATAAATAAATAAAAATTATTTTATTTTATTATAATGTCTACACCAAAACTTCTACTCTCGGATGCTCAATTACTTAAAGGGCCAAACTTTAAGGCCTGGAAAAATAAAATGCATACAATCCTTCAGTTTGAGAGATTATGGGGCATTGTCACAGGGTCAGTGACAATACCCACTGCCCCTGATGAACTCATAAAATATGAGATAGCTAGTGTGAAAGAATTTATTTTGATCATGCTGAGTATTTCTAATGGTGTGCAAGCACATGTTCGGGATATAGAGAAACCGAGAAAGAGGCATGGGACAAGCTAGCTACCATCTTTGAGGAAAAGAATAAGACTAAGATACTCCATATTTATTCAAAATTACACACCCTATCTATGGGGTCAGATGAGAAAGTTAAGGAGTTCTTATAGCACTGACCGAGTTATGAATGAAGTTGTTAGCTCTCGGTGAGAAGTTAGAGGACACGATCCTAGTTCCGATCACCTTGAGGGTACTCCCTTCTTAGTTCGAGTGTTCGTTATGACACTGAATGTATCCAACAGGATAATGACATTAAAAGAACTTGTGAACTTATTACAGTAGGAAGAGGCAATCAATTCAGTCCAAGATGAGGCCTAAGAAAAATCTCTTTTCTCAAAGCCACATCATAGCTAGAAGTATCGAAAAGGTCCCCTAGAAAATCAAACATAAGCACATCAACATCAAGGGCAGTAAGCTTAAAATTCAAAGAGGTGGTGTCAAATCTACAAAACCAATACTCATGAAGCTGATCACTGCTGGTACAATGTCTTGAAATAGGGGTCTTCGATTAAACAAGCACATTAGGGCATGAAAATTTTCAAAATTCCAAACAACGTACTGTCGACGAAATTAGAAGGGACATCTTGCACCTCAACATGATGATGAATCCGATGGGGAGTCATCAAAATGGGCTAATTTTGGAAAAAACCTTGTAATAGTCTCTTAGAATTCATAACGCACAAAGAGAGTCGGTTGATAGACTCGGGTTCAAGTAAGCATATGTCACGTGAGAAGAAGATGTTTGATTTACTAAAGCGAACAACCCATTGAAGATCGAGGTTCAAATAGAAGATGACAAAGAGTACATTACAAAAGGAATAGGCCAAGTTACACATCCTATGGGACCACACAAATGTACACTTACAAATGTACTATATGTTCTTGGATTAACTAGCAACCTCTTATCAGTCATTAAAATCTTGAATCATCATCTACACATAGAATTTCTTGTTTAAAATGGCATCAAATCATTCTTGATTTCAAGATAAGGTATGGTTATTGCCAGAGCATCTCTAAAAGACAATCTATTTTCTTTAGTTGTAGTTTCATCTTCTGCAGTAGCTTTATATACCTCAAAATTAGAATCTACTGCCCTCTAGCATTTTAGATATGGTCACTTGTTAGTTAGTTCATTGCATCAGATGAGTTCAAAAGTGATGGTCCATGGACTTCCCAAATTGTCTAGTTCCTTTCCTATTTTCCTTGTTGTCTTCCAAGAAAACAACACAGGGATCCGTTTAAGGTGAGAACATTCAATGCCAAACCACATCTAGAGGTCATACCAATCCTAACGGACAAGTGCCTACTTCATTTTTAGGATACAAGTACTTCCAATTGTTTGTGGATGACTCTTTGTCAAAATATGTGGTTTCTGAAGAAGAGAGGCTCTTCACCATTATAAGAATTTATATCAAAGTGTTATGAAAGATACCAGAAATCCACTACTACTCTTCTCGGATCGAGCGGGGAGAATTCACATCAAATAATTTTTAACTTTCTGAACGATAAGGCATTAGGAAGAACTTGATTATTCCTACACACCAAAACAAAATGGCATATTTAAGTGATGTAATCATACGGTGAGAGAGATGGTTCACTTGCATGCTATCAACAACAAAGTTGGAGGATCAATATTGAACCAAAGCAAGTATAGACAATTGTTTATCTTCTCAAAAGGGCACCAACAAATATTCTTCAACATAGAACGCCAAAAGAGGTATGGAGTATTAAAATTCATCATGTTTTTGGTATCCAAATTGATTCTCCTTTGCAAGTTAAGCATCATCACATATTTAACAAGAAGCCTAGAGATAGATACATCATCATGTATGTCATTTTGTAGCTGGGGAGGTGATTCAGTTGGCTCTTTGTCACTCAAATGTTGGAGAAATGGATAGCACCTTCAAAAGGATTTGATCTATCATCACTACTTTAGGTTTTTCCTTTCAACCAAGGTGAGAGGACCCATTTTGTAACCTCTGTTGGTGAAGGAGAATGAAGGTATCTTTCTTTGCACAAATTTGAAAAGAAACCTTGAGAAAATATGATCAACACACCACAATTGAAGGCAGAGATAAGAAAGATTTTCATTCAATGCGTGTAACAAATGAGCAGAGCCCTCAAATATAAAGCCTGCGGGAGGGGAGGACAGTTATAACTATCCATCAAATACATAACAAACAACAATGTAAACTAAACTAATGCTAACATTCCCCCCCTTATTACATTGTTCATACAAACATACATTTCCTGATACTAGGATGTCCCCCTTAATGAGAACACCGCAAAGAGGGTCTTCACACAAGCATGTGCCTACATGGTCTCGATTCACATGGTTTTTCTAAGGTTGACCATAAACCTAGAGGGACAGGAGCACTTTCTGACTGTTCACCTCGGTGGTTTCAGAAGCTTACCACGAACCAAGAGGATTTTACCTCGGTGGTTTTACAGGTGTACCACGAACCCAAGAGGATGATACCTCGGTGGTTTTACAAGATTACCACAAACCAAGAGGATTTTACCTCGGTGGTTTTACAGGTTTACCACAAACCTAGTGTGAGTACCATGCACTGCTTTCAGTGCTTTTCTGCTCCCCATGACACTCTTCATTTAGGAGGTCCCAAACAGGAAACTATGCAATATCTGCACTTTATTGAAAAACAACAGAACAACCAACACAAAACTGAAATAAACAAACCAAAATTGAGGAATTGGTCCTCAATACCTTATTCACCACAATATCTATTAGCGGCCTCGTCACTTGCGGCTTGCAAGAGGTCGCTGGATTTCCTCCAGCCTCCATTTTCCTTCATCCTCCTATGTTGCTGCTTACAGTACTAGAGATGATGTGAAGCCAAACTCATCAACAACTTCCTCACTCTCGTCAAAATCTTGTGGATCTTCTATATGAGCAAGTATTAGCTCCATTGTGTTTTATATTTCCTTGTAGAACATCTCTTGCTCATTCTGTGAGTTCCACATTGTATGACCTTTCTTCTGACAATAGTGGCATTCAATCTCTTGTTTAGGCCCTTGTTTATTTTTATTTGATCACCTGTGAAATTTTCTGTTTGTGGAATAAAGTGCACTTTCTTGTTGAGTATCACCTTCTGCAACATCGTCAGTTATGTGTTTTTCCTCTGTGAGAAGAGCCGCGATCATGTCATCTAAAGATTTAGACTGAATTTGACTGAGAGTAAAAACAACATTGTTGTATTTGGAAGATAGACTATTTAATAGGATAGCTTTGGCATCCTTGTCTTCTATCACAGCTTTGACTTCTGCTAGTTGTCGGAGTAGAGACCGAAGATTATTAATGTGGCTAGACATAGAAACACTTTCTTCCATTTTGAATCTATATAACTGAAGTTTTAGGGAAAACTTCACGTTCACTGCTTTCGCTCCAAATAATTGATTTAAATTATCCCACATGTCCTTAGAAGATTTATTGAGATCAACATGATGGAGTTCAGAATCAGAGAGAGCAAGGCCAATAATGGCTTTTGCTTTATCATCTCTGCACTGCCATTTTGCTAATTTGGCGGCATCTGTGGGCATTTTCTCTTTCCCATCTACTATACCCCATAAGTTTTTATGCATAAGTTGCATTTGGATCTTCACCTTCCATGTATGAAATTTTAACCCTGAGTATTTTTCCAAGTGAATGTCCATAATAACTACTAAAGAAATGAAAAAATGGTGAAGTAGGAAGTAAATTACTAGTCAATGATGGCCCTTATGTTTAAGAGATGGAACCATAGCTTTAGCCTCTTCTGCGGTGTCAGGGCAAATATTTCCAATCACACAAAGCTCGAACTCGCTCAATGCATGTCTGCTCAACACATCTCGAACTTGTTTCACGGCATCTGGATTTTTTGTAATGAATGAACCATGTCACATAATGCAAAGATCTCTCAAACACTTATGACACTTGAGATGAAGCGTCTTCAGATGCCTGCTAAAGTAGATCAAATTTTTTTCTCCAAAATTAGTGTAACCTCAGCATTCATCAGACATTTATCTTTCAAGAACTCTTCGCCTATCTAAAGTTGTGCTACACCACCTTCTTCTTCTAAAGTTTTTTTAGTTAATTAACGAGGATCAATGGCATCAAGCGATGGCACATTTGATCTTTGGCACTGTAAATAGTTTTCCTTCACGTCTGCTCCTCCAAATGTGTCTCACCAAAACTGTTTCAAACTAACTGCAACAGGGTATATATAAAAAAAATGTCTTCTCCTTTTATCTCCAGCGCTGACAGCAAAATGTCTTCTTCTTTTATCGACTCTCCAACAGGTAACCGAATGCTCAGCCTACAATAATCTGGTCACCTGCAGTTTTAATGTTGGACTATACACAACCACGTCTCTAAAGGATCACAAGTTATCCTTCACGGTGCCATGCCATTCAAGGTTGGTCGCTGCCACATTTCCTCAAGACTTCCACATAGGTCTGATTTCTCCTACATGCCACGCCAAATAGATTCATTAATGCCTTATTTCCACGTTTACTGTAGGTCGAACTCCATGCCAAGGAAAGACTTGACGCTCTGATACCAAAGAAGGTAGAGATAAGAAAGATTTTCATTCAATGCATGTAACAAATGAGTAGAGTCCTCAAATATAAATCTCGTAGAAGGGACGACCATCAAATACATAAAAACAACAATGCAAACTAAACTAATGCTAACAACAATTTAAATCTCACCGATGGCACACTAAAGAATGATTTCATTGATGCGTGTAGAAACAAATACATACAAGCCATATATAGGCTGCGGAGTAGAGAGGAACGGACAGGAATAGTTAAATAATTGTTCACAACTAAATGTATTAACTTATTAATTAATTCGCTAACATTCCCCCTCGACACGAAGCGAGAGGAGAAGGAGAGGCTTCCCAGACTACCTGGTGGCATGCTAGTAAAAGGTTTGGAAATTGGAAAATGCCTCACTCTTCTTTCGGAGAAAATATACCAACATTTTCCATGAGTAATCATCAATGATGAGCTGGAAGTACTCAAAACCTTGGAAGCTAGCTAGTAGGGGTCCGCACGACAGATCGGTATGTACAACTGAAGATGCTCAGTAGAATGATAAGAGCCTGTTTGAACGGACCTATGTGTTTTTTCCCTCAAGACATCCCGAGAAAATAGGTAAGGAATGGGAGAGTGGAGGAAGCCCTCTTACCATTTCCTTAGACTTGAGCTAATGCAGAGTCGCGCATAAAGATGACCATATCGAAAGTACCATAGTGAAGTGGACTCGCCATTAAAGAAGAGAGAGAAATGTTAGATGAAGTGACCGCATCCAAAGTGTAAATAGACAACCCTTTAGAAATGCTTGACCAATTCTGAGTCTCCTAGGAAATGATGCAGAATTTGAACCCTTTCTAAACAAAGAATTCAACTTTGCATTCAAAGATTAAGAAGTTGAATCACAGTGCATAAGAGATTTGAGTTCAAACACGGAACATATAGTACCTTTGTGAGTGTACATCTTCATGTCCTAAGAGGAATGATGACATCACTAATCGCTGCCATAATATACTCCCGATTATCTACGATGGTGATCGATCTCTAGTGGGTTGATCACTCAAGGTATGGAACAACTTCTTATTGCCAATCATGTGTTTGCTAGTGCCTCGAATCAATCAACCTGATAATTTTTACGGCTGCTGCAAGCCTGTGAGACTAGGAAAATGTCTAGATTAGTTGTGTCTAGAACCTCTTCATCAAAGGTGGCATACTTGCGACCATTGTAATAACGGTTTGTAGTCGTGTGCATATCTATGGAGCAAATCGGGCACCATCGATCAACTTTGTTGTTCTCGCTACTTGGGGTGGCCGCTATTGTGGTCGTTGAGAAGGTTACACGCGAGGATGTTACTTCGATTCGGGGTTGATTGCCCTTTTCGAGGATTACGCTTTTTCCTCGTGATGAGAGCCTTGTCTTGAAGGATTCTTTAACATCTTTGAATGGATTTTCCTACTGGAGATAATTTACCAATGTGGAAAAACTCACCTCCTTTTTAGTGATGGTCAATGTGGTGATCGAGTGTCGAAACCGGCAGGAAGAGCTCGAAGGTGAGCAAGACAAGCAACTTGTCATCCACCGGTTCACCGAGAGTAGAGAGTTCGCACGTAACTCGACCACATGCCACAAGAAGGCTTCTACCGATTCGCCATCACGCATACTCATTGTGTGAAGCTTAGTCTGAAGATGTAACTTCATCGTTAGATTCTTGGCTTCATAGATGGTATACAATGCGGTCCATGCCTGAGAGGAAGTGGTTGCTTCCCGAATGTAAGGTTGAACCTCATCGAAAGGCTCGGAGTGATAAGCATTAATGATTTTGCATCAGCCTTTTCATTCTTAAATAGATCAGCGCCTATGGGAGGGGCGTCTTTAACAAAAATGATTCCCCAAATATATTCAAATCGAAGAATCATTTGCATCTTGGTTTTCCATGCGGTGAAATTTGGCCCTTTAAGCAACTAGGCATCCGGCAATAGAATGTGAGGTGCAAACATTTTCAAAACTCAAAATTGTATTTTATTTATTTATTTCATGGCTATAATGCTTACTAAAATAACCTATCCTGAAGATGGACTCTCTAGGCTCATGTAGTTAGATGCAGACACTCCTATGGGCGTTCTACTCCGCGTTCATCATCTACATCATAGCCATGTTCAATTTCGCATGAATCCGCAATGCTTGACATCAATGTCAAACCAAAAATAATCCAATAGTCATCGGCACACAATCTCATCAAAGAGAATATTCCCAGTGTCACAGAGCTCATTGACCAAGGAAAAGAACAATCTAGTGGTGTCTTCATTGTCGCTCAATGCCCAAACATTTGGTGCATTGCTCGCAGTGCTTTCTGCATCCAAAATTTGTGACATACGCGGGTTGGCCTTGTTTTATTTTCCACACGGTTTTGTAATTTGCAGTGCTTTGCTAGTGTTGGCTTTTTGAAATGTAATGGTAGGGGCAGGAAAAAGAAGAACAACTTTGGATTTCACCACATCCTTTCACCGTGTTCAAGAAAAAAATCCAACTACCACGCTACAAAATGCCTCTACGCCATGTAGGTCCGGTTTTCATTTGGAAGGAATCAGCAAGCCAGGAAGGGCTCTAGTAAAGTAGCATAACCACCGTGCAAATGGAAGCAAAGAAGCACGATTATCGAAAGGAAAAACACGTATTGGAATCAGTTACAGACATCAAGGACATCAAAATTTTGCTGTTTGCAATGCAAGATTGCCCTTCGAGTTGCTTGCTGGCCCACGTTTTCTCTCTAAACCACGTTTTTGTGATTCGCCGCCACAACAAGTGCCAACAATGCCCACATCTAAATAAAAAAGTGGCTCTAATGAAAGGAACCTGCAAAAAAAACAATGGCTTCCACGCACAAAGGCACACAAAGAATACGCCAAAAATCGAACTCGCTATAAATTGCTTTATTCTCCACATCTGCTTTATTCTCTACGTTTTGATTTATTATCCATGCGGGGTTCTCATGCAGAAGGGAAATAGTCATTCCAACTCGGGAGAATGGCGGCGCTTCCTTAAGGCTCACCAAAACTCCATAGTCTAGTTCTGCGCAGCCTTCTTTCCAGTTCTCACTCCCACGCTCCCATCTTCTTGCCGCTCTGATACCAATGAAGGCAGAGATGAATAGTTTATTCAATGCATGTTTTAACAATTATGACAGAAGATTATATATAGCCTCGTAGGAACAATTACTAGTTACACAAGGACGGTTAAGAATGTATTAATTAAGCTTAATTAAGCTAACACTCATGAGTTGTCACTTCTAAAGAATGGTGATATTTTCTAAACAAGGTTAAGGTTACTAAAGAAATTATGGAATCTTGATTGCTTCTGCATATTTTAGTAGTAGAATTTATTCATTTTTGGACATACAAGGCAAACAAGGGTAGTTCAGGTAGGATTCATTGTTTTTGAATAATTTTTGGTGGGAGATTAAGCAGGATAAACTTGATTTTTCAGATCTTTGAGAACCTTCACAAAAATTGGAAAACTAAATGACAGAATGCTTCAGAATAGCTAAAATATTCCTTCAACTAGAAGGTGTGCATCAATGGAGGCCCAAATTTTCATGGTTTCACACAATCTCTAAGAATTTAACACAAAGGCTCGAGTTAAAAGGCTCAATTAAACATTATCAATCTATAATTTATCACGTCTAAGATACACTCAAAGACATACACACAACCTCCGTCAAAAAATGAGTAAAGTTATTTTAAATTGTTTATTTCATTACCATATGAAGGATCTTCTCAAAATGAAATTACAAATGCCACTAAATCATCAAAGCGACGAGATATTGTGTGATTATGAGATATTATAATATAATATTGCAATAGGAACAAGAAATACTATTTCAAACATTCTAAAATAAAGCGAGACACAAATTTCCCCAAGATTAATATAGATTAATTCAAGTAGATTAGATTCATCAAGTAGAGGAAGGTTTCTTGAACAATATCGAGCTTGTCAATGGCTCTACATTTGCAACCAACTTGACATGATCAAATTTAAAACATAAGAGATTAACAGGTTTTTAGATGGTCTCTCAGAAGATGGGTTTTGTCAAATTTTCTTACAAGAATTCAAACCCCGACCATTTGCATGACTAATTCATGCCCTTTATAGAACTCATTTATGTTAAAGATTTCCCCAAACAAATAATATTCGAGGAAAATTTGTTTGTTACATATTTGATCATGATTTCTGAAAGTGATGTTTAACAGATTTACAACAAAAAGTTACCAGTGTTCAAAAGGTGAATCATTTAAAATATTTCCATCATTTTTATAACTGGGCATCCAAGACTCTCCTCGGCAAGAAATTTTTCATCCTTTGTACCTATAGATTCCTTCTCCTCATTCTTTCCTTTGCAATTTTATCTTCTAGATCTGCAATTCTTTTTTGCAGTGCTTGGGAACTCTGTTTCAAAATATCAACTCTTACAATTTCTTAGACTCACAAATTCGATATCCAAAACACTTCAATTGCAATTTTCTGATATAAACAAAAAGAAATCATTCAGATTCAACATGAAATATGATGCATATTTACATCCCCTGAATTCGTGGAACATTAATGGCGGCAAAACCAGATGCATCACAACAAAACCATTGATTCTTCCCTTTCAAAACTTTAAATTAGAGCCGAAACAGCTCCTGGGGTGCCTTTTGCATTTTATGACTTTTGGAGAAAATGTGCAATTTTCACATTTTTCCCCATCCCTCGCCATTGAAGTATGGGCTCACACAAGGCTTAATTTGGGCCTTTGATGGATTCTGAGATCATTTCGTAATTTTACCTCTTTACAAAAAAAGGAAAACTTTTCAATTTTCCTCCGACGACCCACTTCCCACTTTTATCTTTTTATGTTGGCCCCAGCGGAGTCGCGTTTCATTTTTATGCTTTGCTCCTTTTCAAAAAAAGGATAAAATCTTCAAAAACCTCCAAAAACCCACCTCCCCTCTTTGAATTTTCAATGCGGAGCAAGAAACTTCAAAGTGCTCCGATGACCCGCCTTCACACTTTTGATGTAGACTCAACATGTGACATCACTCTGTCCCCTGTGGGGTTGCGGATCAATTTATAACTTTTCTCCTTTTCACAAAAAGGAAAAAAACTTCATAACGCCTTAATGACCGCCTCTCGCTTCTAAATTTTAATGAGGGCCCCGGGAGAGTTGCACGTCAATGCATAAGTTTTCACCTTCATACAAAGATGCAAAAATAATAAAAATTTTCCATCGACCCGCCATCCCGCTTATAACTTAAAACATTGCCATGTTTCCATCTTTAGGGTGAAAGTAAGACTTTACCCCGCCACTTCATATTTATTGATTAACTAATTAGATGTTATCGCGGTCACGATGAAAATTTGGTATTTTTTACAAATATTACCAAAGTGGTAAATTTCACCAAAAATACCCATTGGTGCAACCAATTAAAAATAAACATTTATACAACTTGGGAAAAAAGAGAAATTCACTCGCCTTTATAAATTTGACCAGCCAATTAGAACTTAATGGGGCCACGGGGTCAAATTGATATTTTTGCAAACATAGAAAAAAGTTACAAGTTATTAAATAGACCTGACGTGACTCATCCAATCAAAAGAGACCACGTAGCTGAAGAAGATGATATATAATTTGATGGGGAAAACATGCCCGTGAAACTTAAAGTAAAATGCAGTGGGAAATCACCATTTGTGCCCATAATTGAATTTTTATTTAAGGACACGAGAATTTGGAAATGATACAAGGACTAAATTTGATCCATGACCATGGATAAGGATCTTCAAAACCATACAAATGAAAAAAACCTTACACGCATCCATTCAGGGAAATAGGAACCGACTCAAGGATGGGCACTCCCTACGAGTGCCGTAAGAACAATAGAGCAGACCATGTGCCAAAAATCCATTGGGCAATGGAGTCAAGAATAAGCTTATAGGACAAAACAATAATAACCAATTCCCCTAAGGACGAACTGAGAAACCAACAAAAACTAGTCACCAGGGACCAAGACAAACCAAAATAGGAAAACACGAAAGTAGAATGAAACCAAAAGACTATATATTGTACAATGGTGTGCACCCTAATTTAGAGAAAATAATGAAGGAAAATTTTCAAGTGCCTTCGATTCTAGATATGACCATGTTAATCAGTTTTGATATGTCTTTAACAACTGGTCATATGATTTTTTCTCTTTTCCATCCAAGTTGCTATTATCGACCACATTTTTTTCGTGCTTATCCTAGGTTGTGCCTAGGTCAAGTTTTTCAACATCTATTGAGGATGCATCAAACATCAAAGTCCTGGAAAATAAATCTACTCGGGATATATGCATTGATCAATTTCATACTCCTTGAAAACAACATAACTCACAGAGTTATCAACACTAATGTCTACATGCAATACTTCATAAGAAGCATTGTTTGGGTCCTCAAATAGTTATAACATTTTCTTTTCACCGGGTGACTTCACAAGGCTACCCTCAATTGGTATGGTGGCATAAGACATGTCCATTTGCACACTTCCACCCACACTAGCTGCCCACTTCTTGGATAGTAGCATTCCCCACTTAGCGGGACAATCCGAAATTACTACATTAAAAGTTATGTACTTGCCTAGATAAACCGCCAATTGCATTATTAAACCCTCGACACATCCGACTTACGGCACCTCTCTTGAATCCATGGCAATACATTTCCCATAAGTTGTTGTTACATTGAGATCCAACTCAATCATGACCTCAAGAGGCATTACATTACATGAGGCTCTTGAATCAAACCTACGGTTATGTAATAACTTATCCTTAATAGTCGAGTAGTGAAAAATTGATCCACCCTTCAGTGAGTCTCAATCAAATAAGTTCCCAAGTAAACCTCGGGTGGTTCACCCAATTCCTCTAATGCTTGTGGTTTTTCTAATTCTGCAATGGCGGGAGGAATTTCTACATTGCTTAAATTTTTATCCTGGGTTACCTTTTCTTCCTTAAGCCCCAAATACTCAAACACCATCTTCTTATGCTTAGGGATTCTAAGCAATTCAACAATAGGAAACACAATCTTGATCGACCCCAAGATTCGGGCTATGTCACAAGGGACATATATGGGTAAGCGCAAGATTAGGAGGAAGGTTTACAAATTATTTTGATGGCAAGGGATTTTTCATAGTTTGAGCATGGGGAGGAACACAAGTTTTATTTTGCGTGACAAATCTTTTTGCAGATGCATCTTTATTAGGATTTTCCTTATGGGTATTGGTAAGCACTTGAATTTTGGGTTTGTCCTGAGTCCCCGACCATTTGAAAACTTTGCTCCCGGTATTATACTCTTTTTGTGGCCAACTACTACATTCACTAACAACTTTCTATACTCTTTTAAAGGAATTCCTCGATCATACTTATTAATCATTAACGCCCTTAAGTACTCAAAAGAATTATTAGGAAACTCAAAAGCTTGTACAATATCAATATCAAAAGCAATAATTGGAAGAAGAGGCAATACTTGGTGAATGCAATCCCATAATTTTTCAACATTTTTACGCTCATCGCCTCGGGTTGAGGTTGTTCCTCTACTATGAACTTGTAGAGTAATCCATCATGCATGCATCATCATTAGTGTCATCATTATCTTCCTCAACTTATTTTTCTTCATCACATGGGGCATGTGGCAAAAAAATCTCTCACACCACTCAATTTCATTGACTTCTTCCACAACAAGAACTCTAGCGGTCCAAAGGATCGGGACAATTCTATTTTCACAGCTTGGGATGTCTATTTCTTAACCCCATGGGTCCCTTGCCTCGCTATCAAATCTCGATCACCCCTAGGATGATTTATAAATCTTTCTTGAGCTTGTGCTTTATGTTGACCTTGGGAACCTTGTCCAGTCCCCTTCTCTCGCTCCGGCTTGTTTATAGGATATTTCCTTAACATCTCTAGCCAAATTTTGTAAAACCTCCTCTAGATCCACATACTTACTTGATCGAGGCTTCTCTCGGATTGATCAACTTGATACCTTCCCTCTTAGGAGGCTTACCAACTGCTTTAATATTTTTTTCAATCTGCAAATCCATGGTGAAGGCATGCCTTAATGTTCTTCTTCTTATCCTCAAATAATAGGCAACCTTCTTATCAAAAGCATCAGAATATTTTATGAGACAGAAACATCGCTTGGCCTTAGGATTACGGGTAGCCTATTCAGTGGTCTTATTGAACTAAGTATTGAAGTTAGGAGCATGATTCATTAGGATTCTTCTTAATATTTTCAAATTCTGAGAAAAGAAACCTGGGATCTGTCTTATCACCATACTACAATCTAAAATCATTTTTAATTTCTATTCATGAGTCTATTGAGTTATCTAGTAAAGATTTATACCAGTCACATTCTTCCTCCTCAAGAGTATGAATAAACAATTTTATATACACATCCTCAAATTCAATCTCAAAGCATTCCATCATATTGACAAAAAGTTTTAAATGTTGATCACAAAGTGATTGCATTATTCCCTTGAAATTTAGGAAATCTATTTCTAAAATCTTGTGGAACTTCATTTGAATATCAAGTCATATCTCTAAAATCTATAGGACCAAAATAATTCACAACAAAAAGAGGTGCAGGTGAGGGTGGGCCATATTTTTTTGAGCAGGTGACCTTACAAGAGATACAAAATGACGAGGGACAAGGGGTCTTTGGAACACGGAGTAAAATTTTCAAAATGAATGTCCTCTAAAGACTCTGTTTCGTGGAAAACCCTATCAAATTTGGAAAATGCATGGTCATAATGAGACGCAAACTTTTCAAATACAAATGAAAGCCCTTATGTAGATGGAGAATTCCTATCTACAAAAATACTACCTCATTCGGAAGAACTTGAGGAAGTATGGAAATCTTCAATGATAGGATGATGGGCCCCACAATTAATAACTCTTTTCATAATTTCTATTCTACAACAACTTTCCGATTCTTCTTCCTTAAGAATTTGTCATTCCCATTCTAGAAACAACCATCTAGTAGGGTCTTTAATGAAGAAATATTTTATTCCTTCCATATTTGTGAAGACTAGTGATAAATTTCAATAGACAGAGAGGTTAAGACAACTGGAATTTATCAAAAATTAATTCAACACGGAGTCGCCACTAAGGATTTTCACCTTTGTTGTGCAAATGCACTAAAATTGATCTCAAATGTATGTCAACACCGAATCCAATAAACGATTCACGTATCTAGCCTTCCTTTACCCATATTTAACATTAATGATGTAAACTTAGTGCAAAAATGAATAGAAACTTGAAATATTACACGCAGAACTTGTAACTTTTCTCGATTCTTACAAATCTAGACACAAGATGATGTTTCAACAACGTATTTGCACTTTAAAATTTGTAAGAAGCATTTACTAGGGTCTATATGCATTGTTGATGGTGTTCAAACTTTGTACACACCTTCATGTCCCCGGGAGCGATGCTAAGATGTTGTTGTTGCCGCGCACAAATAGGTCCCGATGTTCAAATAATCCCCAAAGAACACTAATAAGTCCCCAAAAATGGCATCAAAATGGTGTTGTTGTTGCAGAAATTGGCCGGTGTTCAAATAATCCCTGGCAACATTGCCAAAATGGTGTTGTTGCCACATGAATAGGTCTCACTATTCAAATAATCCTTCCAATGGCACCAATTTGGTGTTGGTATCCAAATTGATTCTCCTTTGTAATTTGAGCATCATCATAGTTTTAACAAGATTCCTAGAGAAAAATAAATCATCACGTATGTCATTTTATAGCCAAGGAGGTGATTCAAATTTGGCTCTTTGTCATTACTCAACTATTGGAGAAATGGATAGCACCTCAAAAGGATTTGATCTATCCTCACTACTTTAGGTTGTGCCTTTCAACCAGGGTGAGAGGACCCATTTTGTAACCTTTTTTGGTGAAGGAGAATGAAGATATCCTTCTTTGCACAAATTTGAAAGGAAACCTTGAGAAAATATGATCAATGCACCAAATTTAACTCTCACGATTTGTCGGTTCTAAATAATGATGATATTTTCTAAACAAGGTTAAGA
>CM031240.1:42357085-42471723 GCA_018340775.1 Taxus wallichiana var. yunnanensis | reverse complement strand
ATTTTGTATATGACTGGATGCCGATGAGTTTTGATATGTCTTTAACAACCGGTCATATGATTGCTTCTCTTTCCATCCAAGTCAGCAATCCGACCACATTTTTTTAGGCTTATCCTTCAGGCCTAGGTAAATTTTTTTTTCAACATATATTGAGGCTACATCAAACATCAAAGTCCTAGGAAAATCAATCTACTCAGATATTTCAGACCGATCAATTTCATACTCCTTGAAAAAACATAACTCATGTGAGTTATCAACATAAATGTTCTGCATGTAATACTTCATAAGAAGCATGGTCAGGGGTCCTTAATGAGTTATAACATTTTCTTTTCACCATGTGACTTCAAAAAATTTCCTCAATTGGTATGGTGGCAGAAGACATGTCCATTTACACACTTCCACCCAAACTAGCTGCCCACTTTCGGATAGTAACATTCCCCACTTACAGACAATCCACAATATCTACATTCAAAGTTAAGTACTTTCCTGGATAAGTCGCCAATTACACTACTAAACCCTTGACACATCAGACTATTGCACCTCTCTTGAATCGATGGCAGTGACATTTCCCATAAGTTTTTGTTACTTTGAGATCCAACTCATTCATGACCTCAAGAGGCATTACATTACATTAAGCTCTCGAATCAAACATACTGTTATGTAACATATTTTCCTTAATAATCGTAGTATTGAAAAATTGATCCACCTTCACCGAGTCTCAACTAGATAATTTCCCAAGTAAACCTCGTGTGGTTCACCCAATTCCTCCAATGCTTGTGGTTTTCCTAATTCTGCAATGGAAGGAAGAACCTCTTCATTGCTTAAATTTTTATCCTAGGTGACCTTTTCTTCCTTAAACCCCAAATACTCAAATGCCCTCTTCTTATGCTCAAGGATTGTAAGAAATTCAACAATAGGAACAACAATCTTTATCTCGACTCAAGATTTGGGCTATGTCATAAGGAACATATTTGGGTAAGGCAATATCGGGAGGAAGGTTTACAAATTCATTTGATGGAACAGATTTTTATAGTCTCGAGCGTGGGAGGAACACAAGTTTTATTTGGGGTGACAAATCCTTTTCCAAATGCATCTTTATTAGGTTTCCTTAGGGTTATTGGTAAGCACTATAATTTTAGGTTTTTCCCGAGGCCCCGACCCTTTGACAAATTTTTCTTGGTATTATACTCTTTTGTAGCCAACTACCGCATTGATTAACAATTGTCTATCCTCTTTTAAAGGAATTCCTCCATCATACTTATTAATAATTAACGTCCTTAAGAACTCAAAATAATTATTAGGTAACTCAAAAAGCTTGTACCATATCAATATAAAAGAAATAATGGGAGGAAGAGGCAATACTTGGTGAATGCAATCCAAGAATTTTCAAAAATTTTGGCACTCATCAACTCTGGGCTTGTGTTGTTCTCTACTATGAACTTTTAGAGCAATCCATCATGCATGCATCATCATCGTTGTCATCATAATCTTCCTCAACTTATTTGTTTCATCACATGAGGCATGTGGAAAAAATCCACACACCACTCAATTTAATTGACTTCTTCCACACCAACAACTATTACAACAAAGGATCAGTGACAATTCTATTTTCACGAGCTTGGGTTGTTCATTTCCCGACCCCATGGGTCCCTTTCCTCTGTCATCCGCCGATCTCTAATCACCCTTAGGATGATTTGCAAATATTTCTTGACCTTGTGCTTTATGCTAACCTTGGGAACTTTGTCCAATCCCCTTCTATGCTTTGGCATGTTTATAGCATATTTCCTTAACGTCTCCACCAAATTTTTTACAACCTCCTCTAGATCTACAAACTTACTTTAACTTTGAGGCTTCTCTAGATTGATCACCTTGATACGTTCCCTCTTATGAGGCTTACCAACTGCTTTGATGCTATTTTCAATCTAAAAATCCATGGTGAACACATGCCTTAATGTTGTTGGGTTATTATCCCTCAAATAATAGAAGCCTACTAATCAAAATCATCAAAATATTTTATCGACAGAAACATCGTTTGGCCTCGGGGATTACAGGTGTAAAGATATTCAGGGTCTTATTGAACCAAGTATTGAAGTCATGAACATATTCATTAGGATTCTTCTTAATATTTTCAAATTCTACGACAAAAGAAACCTAGGATCCGTCTTATCCCCATACTACAATCTTAAAACATTTTTCATTTTTGTTCATGAGTCTATTGAGTTTTCTCGGGAAAGATTTATACCAATTGCAAGCATCCTCCTCAAGAGAGTATGAATAAACAATTTTATATACACATCCTCAAATTCAATCTCAAATTCTTCCATCATATTGAAAAAAATTAAATGCTGATCACCGGTGATAGCATTATTCCCTTGATATTTAGGCGCTTTATTTCTAAGATCTTGTGGCACTTCATTCGAATATCTAGCCATATCTCTAAAATCTATAGACAAAAAGTATTCACAAC
This sequence comes from Taxus wallichiana var. yunnanensis, assembly GCA_018340775.1. Classification (NCBI taxonomy): domain Eukaryota; kingdom Viridiplantae; phylum Streptophyta; class Pinopsida; order Cupressales; family Taxaceae; genus Taxus; species Taxus wallichiana. Next base: position 42,469,256 of record CM031240.1, on the reverse strand, counting down.
AAAAGGAGGTCCGGTGGGGTTGGGCCATATTGTTTTGAGGGGGTGACTTACAAGAGATACAAAGTGACAAGGGACAAGGGGTCTTTGCAACACATGAGTATAATTTTCAAAATGAATGTCCTCTAAAGACTTTGTTTCATGGAAAACCCTATCAACTTTGGAAAATACAGGGACAGAATGAGACACAAAATTTTCAAATAAAAATGAAGGCCCCTCTCTAGATGGAGAATTTCAATCTAAAAAGAGACTACCTCATTCAGAAGCACTTGAGGAAGTATGGAAATCTTCAATGATAGACCGATCAGTTTCACAATTGATAACTCTTTTCTTGATTTCTAATCTCCAACAATTTTCGATTCTTCTTCCTTCAAAATTTGTCTTTCCCAATTCTGGAAACAACCTTCTAGCATGGTCTTTAATGAAGAAAGATCTTCTTACTTCCATATTTTCAAATATTAGTGATAAATTTCAATTGATAGAGGTTAAGACACTCGGAATTTATCAAAAATAATTCAACATGGAGTCACCACTAAGTATTTTCACCTTAGTTGTGCAAATGCACTAAAATTGACTGTCAAATGTCTCACAACATTGAATTCATGTAAAGCTTCATATATCTAACCTTCCTTTACCCATATTTAACATTGATGATGTAAACTTAGTGCAAAAACCAACAGAAATTAGAAATATTACACATAGAACTTGTAACTTTGCTCGATTCTTACAAATCGACACAGATGGCGTTTTGAACAACGTATTTGCAATTTAAAATTTGTAAGAAGAATTTACTAGGGTCTAAATGCGTTATTGATGGTGTTCAAACTTTACACACACCTTCATGTCCCCGGAGCATGTGACTAAGATGTTGTCATTAATTGCTGCATAAATAGTTCTTGGTGTTCAAATAATCCCCTGTGAATGCTAATAAGTCCTCAAATGGCACCAAAATGGTGTTGCCGCAAAAATAGGTCCCGGTGTTCAAATAATCCCCGAAACGACACCAAAATGGTCTTGTGGCTACACAAATAGGTCTCGTGTTCAAATAATCCTGATAACAACACCAATCTAGTGTTGGTATAAAAATTGATTCTCCTTTACAAGTTGAGCATCATCGTAGATTTAACAAGATTCCTAGAGATAGATAAATCATCATGTATGTTGTTTTTAGAGCTGTGAGGTGATTCACTATCTCTTTGTCACTCGGGATGTTGGAGAAATGGATAAGCACCTTCAAAAGGATTTGATCTATCCAAACTACTTTAGGTTGTTCCTTTCAACCAAGGTGAGAGGACCCATTTTTAACCTTTGTTGGTGAAGGAGAATTAATATATCCTTATTTGTAAAAAAATTGAAAGGAAACCTTAAGAAAATATGATCAATGCACCACAATTTAACCGTCACTAGTTATCACTTTAAAGATTGGTGACATTTTCTAAACAAGGTTAAGGTTACTAAATACATTAATTGCTTTTGCATATTTTAGCAGAGAATTTATTCATTTGTGGACATACATGGCAAACAACGGTAGTTCATGTAGGATTCATTATTTTTGAATAATTTTTGGTGGAGATTAAGCAGATAAACTTGATTTTTCCAGATCTTTGAGAACCTTCACAACAATTGGAAAACTAAATGACAAAATTCTTCATAATAGCTAAAATATTCCTTCAACCAAAAGGTGTGCATCAATGGAGGCCTAGATTTGCATAGTTTCACACAATCTCCAAGAATTTAACATGAAGGCTTGAGTTAAAAGGCTCAATTAAACATTATCAATCTCTGGTTCATCACGTCTAAGATACACTCAAATACTTACAAACAACCTCTATCAACAAATGAGAGTAAAGTGATTTTAAATTGTTTATTTCATTACCAGATGAAGGATCTTCTCATAATGAAATTGCAAATGCCACTAAACCATCAAAGGGATGAGATCTTGTGTGATTCAGAGAGATTATAATATAAGATTGCAATAGGAACAAGAAATACTATTTACAGACATTTTGAAATAAAGCAGACACAATTTTTCCCAAGATTAACACATATTAATTCAAGTTTATTAGATTCATCAATGCCAGGGAAGGTTTCTTAAACAATCTCAAAGCTTTTCAATGGTTGTACACCTCTGCAACCAATCTTGACATGATCAAATCTAAAACATAAGAGATTAACAAGTTTCTCGGGATGGTCTCTCAGAAGATGGGCTTTCTCAAATATTCTCATAAGAATTGAACCTCCACCATTTGCGCATGACTAATTCATGCCCTTTATAGCACTCATTTACATTAATACTCAAGGAACCTTTGTTTGTTACATATTTGATCATGATTTCTAAAAAGTGATGTTTAATAAATTTACAACAAAAAGTTTCCGTGTATTTAAAAGGTAAATCATTTCAAATATTTCCATCATTGTTATAATTGGGGCATCTAGTCATCTCCTCTGGCAACACCTTTTTCATCCTTTGTACCTATAGCTTCCTTCTCCTCATTCTTTCCTCTGCAATTTTCTTTGTTGATCCGCAATTCATTTTCTGCAGTGCCCGAACAACTTTGTTTCAAAATATCAACTATCGCACTTCCTCGACTCACAAATTCAATCTCCACAACACTACAATTACACTTTGCTGATAGAAATGACAAGAAATCATTCAGATTCACCATGAAAGATGATGTGTATTTGCATCCCCTAAAGTTGTGGAATGTTAATGACAGAAAAAACATATACATCGCACCATAACCATTGATTCTGCCCTTTCACAACTTTAAATTAGAGCCATCCACGTGGAAGATTAGAGCCGAAATGGGCATGGGGTGCATTTTGCATTTTATGACTTTTAGAGAAATGTGCAATTTTTACAATCTAGGCCTTTATGGAGTCACGTCTCATTTATGTAATTTTACCCCTCTTTACAAAAAAGGAAAACTTTCCAATTTTCCTCTAGCAACCCATTTCCTTCGCTTTTATCTTTTTATGTTGGCCCCAAAGTGAGTCACGCTTCATTTTTATGCTATGCTCCTCACAAAAAGAATAAAATTTTAAAAAACCTCCTCTGGCAAGAACCCAACCTTCCCACTTTGAATTTTCAATATTGAGCCAAGAAACTTCAAAGTTCTCTAAAGACCTTCCTTTACGCTTTATATGTAGACTCATCATGTGACATCACTATGTCCCACGCGGTCGGGTTGCATAGATCAATTTATAACTTTCCTCCTTTTAAAAAAAAGGCAAAAACTTCAAAATGCCCCGGTGTGACCCGCCTCTCGCTTCTAACTTCTAATGTGGACCCTATAAAAGTCATGGGTCAATGTATAAATTTGCTCCTTCATACAAAGAGGAAAAAAACTTCAAAATTTTTGACCAACCCACCATCCCACTTGTAACTTGAAAAACTACCACGTTTCCATCTTCGGGGTCAAAGTAAGACTTTTACCCTAACACTTTAGATTTATTGATTAACCAATTAGATGTTCTCGGGTCACGACACCAATTTGGTATTTTTTACAAATGTGACCAAAGTGGCAAATTTCACCAAAAAGACTCGTCGGGCCGCAACCAATTAAAAATGAACATGTATACACCTTTGGGGAAAAAAAGAGAAATTTTCTCCACCTTTATAAATTTGACCAGCCAATCAGAACTCAATGGGGCCATGGGGCCAAATTGATCTTTTTGCAAACATAGAAAAAAGTTACAAGTTATAAAATAGACCCGATGTGCCTCATCCAATCAAAAGAGACCACGTAGCTGAAGATGTTGAGATATAATTTGATGGGGAAAACACGCCCATCAAACCGTAAAATGCAGGGAAATCACCATTTGCGCCCAAAATTGAATTTTTCTTTAAGGACAAAGAATTTGGAAATGATACAAGGCCCAAATGTGATCCATAACCATGGAGAAGGATATTTAACAACATACAAATGAATAAAACCTTTCACGCATCCATTCGGGAAATAGAAAATATGATGAACCAGCATATTGGGAAATTTTTAGAACAAATGGGGCGAGATAAAATCAAGCACTAATAAGTTTCTCATTTATGATTATTTGGTCGACAACAAACATGCATGTCCCATCTCGAGAAGAGAAAGAAAATTGAGCCAAAAATTCCCACATCAGATTGGCTATAGTACTACTCTCGAAGGAATATCATCTCATTGATCCTGAGACAAACAAAATATAAAAGAGTTGAGATCTAGTTTATTAGGAATCAACCTTTGACTCAAAGTAGTGACAAAAAATAACCATTACTAACAACCTCTCACCGACTAGTGTCAAAATAAGATGATCAGCCAAAGGAGACTACTCAAAGAAAAGATGTGCTATAAGGGGAGCTCTATGTTGACCTTGGATAACTGGAGAATGTTACTTTGTATCCATCCTCATTTCAAGGCAATAGTTCTTCACAAAATCAACTGAGTTCTCGTCTGAAGTGGGTACAAAGCACCATTAAAGAATCTCTTTTACAAAAACTTCAAGATACTTCATCCGGAGTCAAAACAATAAGTCAAATAAGAAACGAGGTAAATTTTACACTAATGAGTTCACTGATTAATAGCTCCAAAAATGATAATGTTTATGAAGAACTCAATCAAACACATTGGAAAGAAGCCATGGATGCAGAATATGACTCACTCATGCAAAATTAGACATGGGAACTTATTGATCTTCCTAGAGGAAAGAAACCCATAGGCTACAAATGGATCCATCGACAAACGTAAATCATGAATTGCAGCAAAAGGGTATGCTCAGAAAGAGGGAATTGACTATGAAGAAACTTTGCACCCACTCAAGATCAAGACTTCAAAGCAGATGGATGTCGTGAGTGATTTCCTTAATGGTGATCAGAAAGAATAAGTGTATATGACCCAACATGAAGGATTTGTTGATAAATAAGATCCTAAGAAGGTATTTTGTCTCATCAAATCACTTTATGGAATGAAACAAGCTCCAAGGGAATGATATATCAAGATAGATGATCACCTTTTATAGCATGGATTCACTCGCACTCCACTATATTCAAATTTATATACAAAAAGGTAGGAAAACAAATTTTCATTCTTGTTGTATATGTGGATGATCTTTGATCACCGGTAGTTCGAATATCGGGTTGATATTGTGAAGAATGATCTCAAAAGAACCTTTGACATGATAGATTCGGGGCTATTACATTACCATCTTGGCTTGGAGATATGGCAAAAAGGATCATCATATTTTTGTCTCCAAGATAAAATTCACCAAGACACTCCTCAAAAAGTACAAAATGTCAAATTATAAACCTATATCCACTCACATGGAAAAAGGTTTTCAACTTTCACGATTCCAAGAATCACCTCAAGTAGATGCTACTCTCTACAGTAATTTGTTGGAAAATTCACCTACTTGACATATAATAGACCAAACTTATGATATGTTGTCAACTATCTTTCCAGGTTTATGCAAGAGTCAAGAAATTTCATTGGACTACAACAAAGCATGTTTTGAAATATGTCTAAAGTACAGTTGATTATGGTCTGGAATATAAGAAGAACGATCAATTCTTCTTACAGGATATGTTGACTCTGAGCCACGCCTCGATTTGTTGATGACAGAAGTCAACCACATGATACATTTTTCATCTCGATGAGGAACTATCTCATGGAATAGTAAAAAGCATAATATTGTTTCTATTACATCCATAGAGGTAGAATATCGCTCCGCACGAGGAGCTATGTGTGAAGTGATATGGTTACGTCATATTTAGGATGACCTGGGAATTCCTTAAAAATAGTCACTTATTCTCTATTGCGATAATCAGAGTGTGTTGAAGTTCATGCATAATCCTTTCTTTCATGAATGAACAATGCACATTGAAATTGATTTCCATTTCTTTCGAGAGCACATCTTGAACCATAACATTTACCCGAATAGACTATCCTTCGTGCTTCCAAGTATGTGATATTCTCATGAAATTATTTGGAAAAGTGAAATTTGAACTTTTTAGGGGTTACATTTGCAATAATAATGTAATAAGGGGTGGAATGTTGGCATAGATTATGTAGCTAATAATTATATATAATTAGGCTAAAATGATTGGGTAGTATCACATTTTTCTCGCACACCTGTAACCTCTCCGCTTTTGGGGGAATGTTGTTACTTATCCTCGTTATGAATAATATGCTTGCTTATGAATAAAATGTATTAAGAGATAAATATCCTATCTCTATTTTTTCTCCTCAATTAGCTCCTCACAAGGATTTTCAGAATGAGGACATGTTTGCAGGTTGTAGGAAAACTCCGATATGTGCATGCCTCCCACCTTAAATGGGAGGAAAGCACTTTTCTTTATAGGGTCAATGACGAATGGTCTAGTTCACAATCGCTTATGGTGAAATTTTCCACAATGGGCATGATTTTCTTATTTGTGTCGATTTTATACTCTGTTAAAGATTAGGTGAGTTCTTTAAAGAATTAGGTGGGAAAGGGATGAGATATAGGTAGTTAGGGCATAAAAATAGATAGGATAAAAGCTAGAAAAGCAAGGGGATTTATGTGTAGGATAAAATCATCCTAATTAGAAGGTTGGTTAGGAAAGTGGATGGATAATTAATTGATTAAATAATAAAAGGGGATTAATTAATTAATATGAATTAATAATGATTAAATGATTAATTAATTAATTAATGGGGATTAATTAATTAATGTTGATTGATGAGGATTGGATAATGATAGGATAAGTGGGAATTTAATTAAATAAAGGGGATCAATTAAAAAATATGCACACATGGGTGATTAAGAGTAAGAATACAAAATTTAGGTGAGTACATTTTCCCTGCTTTGTTGAAAGTGGCTTCATGCTAGTAAGCCATGAGACAAAGGAATAAGGGTTAGATGAGGATGGTCAAAAGTATTGTGATGAGCTCCACTCAAACAGGGATCGATGATGTCAAGGAAAATCGATGGCGTGTTTGAAAAAAACATAGTTGATGAAGGGAAGGTGGGTGATGAAATTATGGGTAAAATGAATACCAATGCTAGATGCCCAAGGAAAAAAGGATTCACAATAATGATGAAAACTATGGTGGTGACTGAATTATCACATTAGTAGGGGATGATTACGGTCTCAAGGAAGTCGGAAAATAATGTTCCACGAACTAGTGAGTGGGTGAAGATCACTTCAGTATGGATTTAGGATGGGATGACTAACAAGTCATAGGTAGGTCATCAAAATATGCACAACTATATGCGAAAGGGTATGAAAAATCCTTTGTACACGAGGAATCGAGAAAATAGGTATGCTTCCGCAAGGGATGTTGATGAATTACATGGTGCCAAACATCACACGAAAAATGACCAAGAGGGAAAATCAAAAAGCAACTGATGAAGTAATATGACCCAAAGGGGTAAGGTATGCTATGCAAAGGAAAAAAGAGGAAAAGTTAAAATATGCCCCAAGTGAGGAAAATTATGGCCGCAAAGGTAAAAAGGATAAGGTGTGCCCCAAGAGGGGAAAACATGGCCATAAAGGTGGTATTTGATGAAAAATATCGATGCCCCAAGGACAAGCAGAATATGGCCACGTGAGTGGAATTGATTTAATGAATGTAATGTCTAAATAGGAAGATGAATATGGCCTCAAAAGAGGACTTCGTGCATATTGGATAGGATTATAAAATAAAATTCCCTATAGAGGAATTATTATAGCCACGAAAGGTGGACTTAGGGAATAAATATGATTAACATTTCTGAAGTTAGAGAAAAAAGATGGATCCTAGTGAGAAGAAAAATGGCCACAAGAGAGGGATTATGATGAAAATATGGCACCTCCCACATGATGCAAAAATATGGCCCCAAAGGTGGACATTGATGAAGATTATTCTCTAAGAGAGGATCAAATATGTCTACAAAGGTTGAATTTGATGATGATAGTGCCCCAGGAGAGGCACGGATATGGCCACAAAGGTGGAATTTTATGAAGATGATACCCCAAGAGAGGCACGAATATGACCACAAATGTGGACTTTGATTAAAATGAAATGGTCCCTTAACGGTGTTAGCATTAGTTTAGTTTATAATACATTGTTGTTATGTATTTGTTGATGGACAATTATAACTATCACCTTCCTCCCGTAGCCTTTATATTTGGCTTTGCTCTTTTATATTCACATGGAATATAATACATTGAATAAATCTATTTCTATCTCCTACTATCATTAGTATCAGAGCTCTGCATGCGATCTGACAGAGAAATGTGTAATTGGAGACTCCATTAACCAGCGAAGTGGAGTTGTTGACGTGGCATCAACCTGTATGGGCGATGACCTATTATGCTATTCCAACATTGAAAACTACTCTTCTCACTATCATTCTGGCACAATATTGAAGGCAAAGAAAGTATTGAAGAGTCTTTTCTTCATCTGGTCTAAGACGCCTTTGCATATAAATTTTCCATTGGAAGCACCAAAGAGCCACAGTCCAAATTATGAGCAGCTTCGAACCGCATGTGTCTTGTGTCAGTGCATGGATGTTTGTGTGATCCATGTGGGTAGAAGCCTGGCATGGAGTGTTGGTGAGCCATGAGGAAGCGCCAAGGAAGGAGTAGCCAACACTAGGCTTGCATGTATTTTTGGGTTGGTAAGCCGCCAATACCAAGCTTGCACACCTGTTATGAAGCAAGGGCAACCACAGCCTACAAACCAACATTGTGTGGAAGCAATGAGGAGGCTGGAGACCATGTGAAACCTGCAGCGTGAAGAGCTTGGTGAGAGAGGCTAATCCAGATAACCTCGCCATGTACATGTCACACATTTTCGATGCCGAGAGTGTTACGAGAAACCCTTCTACTGGGTCGCCTCTAAGAGCCCAAGAGGACACCATCGGCATCTATTTTGCCTTGCTCAATGAATTACTGAATACCGCAACTTATTATTTGACGAATTGGTGCGTCAAGGATTGTTCAACTATTTCTGGTTTGACATGTGTTGTCAAGCACTCAAATCCATGAAGAATTAGAGCGTGGCTATGATGCAGATGATGAACGTGAAGTAGAACACCCATAGGAGCATCCGTGTCTCATCATGCGCTTATAGAGCCCATCTTCGGAAAAGTTCCTCCAGGTAAGGATTTGTAACTTTTTTGTAAAATCAATAAATAAAATACAATTTTAAGTTTTTGGAAATGTCTCCACCTTGCATTTTGTTGTCGGGTGCCATTCTAAAAAGGGCCAAATTTTTCTACATGGAAAACCAAGATGTGAATGATTCTTTAGTTTGAATATCTTTACGGGATCATTTCTGCACGTACACCCCTTCCATAGACGTTGATCTGGGCATAGTATGAAAAGGCCGATGTAAAATCATTAATGCTTATCACTCTGAGCCTTTCTTATGAGGTTCAACCTCACATTCGGGAAGCAACCACTTCCTCTACGGCATGGGCCACATTGTGTACCATCTATGAAGCCAAGAATATGACGATGATGTTGCATCTTCAGAAAAATCTTCACATGATGAGTATGCATGATGGTGAATCAGTCGAAGCCTTCTTGTGGCATGTGGTCGAGTTACACACAGTAACTTTCTGCTTCGGTGAAAAACGGTGGATGGCAAGTTGCTAGTCCCGTGCATACCTCGCGAGATCTTCCATCCTGGTTTCAAAACGATCACCATGTTGACCATCACTCAACAGGAGGTGAGTTTTGTCAAACTGGTGAATTATCTCCAGCAAGAAGAAGCCATTTATAATGTTCAAGAAGCCTTCAAAGACAAGGCTCTCATCACAAGGCAAAAGCATATCAACAAGCCTCTAAAGGGTAATCGACTTTCTGTAAGTAGCGCATCCATAGTAGAACCTTCTCAAAGCCCACAATAAAGAACCATCCCGTAAGAAACAATAACAAGGTGGATTGATGGTGCCACATTTGCTTCACGAATATGCACATGACTCAAATTGTTTTACAACGGTCACAAGCATCGTAACTCGGAAAAGAGAGCACTTCTAGCCAAGGATATTCTGAAAAATCCTAATGGCATGCTCGTAATAAGAGGCATAAGGGTCATATTGTTGCTCAACAGATGCCTCCTCCAATGAAGAGGTTCTATACGTAACTCATTCGTACATTTTCCTAGTCTCGCAGACTTTCGCAGCCATCGTAGTGTCCGTTGATTGATTCGGTCGCCACCAAACACATGACCTGCAATAAGAAGTTGTTCCATACTCGAGTGACCAGCCCATGGAGATCGATCACCATCACAGATAATCGAGTATATTGCGGTGGGGATTGGTGATGTCATCATTCCTCTGGGACACGAAGATGTACTCTCATGAAGGTGCTATATGTTCCAAGTTTGACCTCAAACCTCTTGTCGTGAGTCAACTTCTTAATAATCGAATGCGGGTTGAATTATTTGTTGAGAAAGGGGTCAAGTCCCGCATCATTTCCTAGGAGACTCGCTTATTGCTCGAGCATTTATGAAGGACCGTCTATTTGCACCGATGCGGTCACTTCATCTAACATTGTTTCTCTCTCGCTTCAACAATGGAGTCCACTACACTATGGCACTTTCGATATGGTTATCTCTCTATCTGGGCTCTACATTAGCTCGGTGCCAAGGAAATGGTAAGAGGGATACCTCCACTCTCCCATTCCTTACTTGTTTTCTCAGGATGTCTTGCAGAAAACAACATAGAGGTCCATTCAAACAGAGCTCTTATCATTCTATGGAGCATCTTCAGTTGTACACACTGATCTATGTGGACCCCGCTAGCTATCTTCCAAGGTTTTGAATACTTCCACTCATCATTGATGATTACTCATGGAAAATGTGGTTATATTTTCTCCTAAGAAGAGTGAGGCATTTTCCAATTTCCAAAACTTTTACCAATGAAGCCACCAGTGGCCTGGGAAGCCTCTTCTTCTCCTATGCTCGATCAAGAACATGAATTTGTATCGAAGAAGTTTTGAGTATACCCAAGTAGCATGGCATTTAACAACATCCGATCGCACCCTACACACCCTAACGAAATGGGATTTCAGTGACACAACAGACTATCATCAATATGGCTCATAGCATTCTCTTCACTCGCCAATTTGGAGGATCAGTTTTGGGCAAAAGTAGTCCAAACAGTGTATCTACTCAACCAGCACCCACGAAGATCTTGCAGAACAGACACCGTAAGAGGTATGGACTGGTCGTAACCCTTCTATCTCTCATTTGAGATTTTTGGTCAGTACCGTATATATGCATGTTCCGGATTAGAAAAGGAAGAAGATCGATCTAAAGACACCGCATGTCTTTTCTTGGGGTATAGTACTACCTGAAGGCATATCGTCTCATGGATCCCGAGACGAAGAAAATCTACGAGAGTCGAGATGTGGTGTATGATGAGTCATCCTTTGACTCCTCGCCACACAATGGAGATCTAATACCACCACCTCATCACATAGATTGCTCACACATCCAGATGGTGGAAAAGATGATTCTTCTCAAAAAGAAGAAGAGCCGAGTGGAGAATTATTCATTGATCTAGGCACACCTGGAAAACACTTCTTCACATCAGCAATAAGAGCACCAACTTCCGAAATGGGTCCAAAATATTATTGGGGATGCACACCTAAACTCACTTCAAGCACTTCTATGGGATTCAACATGAAGTCAAGCCAAACATGAGGTAAATTTTGCACTCATGAGTTCAGCTGTTGATAGAACCAAACGTGACACTATTCGTGAGGCATTAGACCAACTACACAGTGGAAACATGCAATGAATGCTTGAATATGATTCCCTACTTAATCGGATGTGGGAACTTGTCGATCCGCTTCCAAGTAAGAAATCCATTCACCGTAAATTGATTTTCAAAACAAAATATAAGGTAGATGGTTCAATCAACAAACACAAAGCACGACTTGTTGCAAAGGGTTATGCTCAAGAAGAATGAATTGACTATGATGAGACCTTTGCACCCACTGCAAAGATCAAAACCATCGAGTTGTCTGCATTGGCATCGGTAAAAAATGGATGGAAACTTCAGTAGATGGATGTCAAGAGTGCTTTTTAGAATGGTGATCTCAAATAAGAAGTATACATGACCCAACCCGAAGGGTTTGTAGACTAGCATCAATCACACAAGGTATGTCATCCGATAAAGTCACTTTATGGACTAAAACAAGCACCTAGGGCACATTATATAAAAATTGTTGATCACCTATTATAGCATGGATTCACTCATAGCCCTCAAATACAAATTTGTATATCAATAAGGTAAGAACATAGATTATTATTCGATTTTGTATGTAGATGATATTGTGATCACATGAAGTTCAAAATCTTGTGGATGATGTAAAGAATGATCCAAGAAATCCTTCGACATGACTAATTTTGGGCTACTTCATTACTATCTTGGCTTAGAGATATGGCAAAGAAGAATCATATCTTCATCTCCCGAGATGAAATATGCCATCACACTCCCGGAGAAGTATGGAATGTCGATTGTAAACCAATGTCCACACCTATGGAAAAAGGTTTGTAATTATCTAGATTCCAGGATTCACCATAGGTAGATGGCACTCGCTGTGTAGCTTGTGAGGAGTCTCATTTACTTGGCTTATATCAGATAGATCTTTTCTTTACAAAGTGAGCTATCTTGCCGATTTATGTAGGAGCCAAAGAAATGTCATTGGATAGCAACCAAGCATGTGTTGAGATACATTCAAGGTAGAATTGACTTTTAGTCTTGAGTAAAATAAGAACACTTAGTTCTTCTTACAGGATATACGACTCGACTATGCAGATCCGTTGATGACAGAAATCCACTTCGGGTATGTTTTTCATCTCGGATCTGGACCTATCTCATGGATTAGCAAGAAGCAAACCTGCTTTTCTCTCTCATCAACCGAGGCTAAATACCGCGCCACACGAGGGGCTGTGTGTGAAGTGATTTGGTTACGCTACATTCTTGTAGATATAGGGACTCCCAAGAGAAACCTCTCATCATTCACTAGCGACAATCAAGGTGTGTTGAAGCTTGTGAAGAATCCTATTTTTCATGAACGAACAAAGCATATTGAGGTTGAATGTCACTACATTTGTGAACAGTCTTGAACCACCAAATTCAGCTCCAATAGCCCTACTAATTTTCAAGTTAAAGATATTCTCACCAAACCTCTCTGCAAAGTGAAGTTTGATTTGTTTAGGGGGTACATTTGTAAGAGCAATGTATTAAGGGGGAATGTTAGCATTAGTTTAATACATTGTTGTTATGTATTTGTTAATGGACAGTTATAATCTGCCACCTTCCTCCCGCAACCTTTATATTTGATTCACTCATTTTTATTCACATGGAATAGAATACATTAAATAAATCTATTTCTATCTCCTGCTATCAAATAGAAGGATAAATGTGTCCACCAAAGTGGGCTCTGGATGAAAATATGGAAATAAAATATGGTGCCTCAAAGCACACATGAGTGTGGACACAAAGGTGGAATTTCATGAAAATTAATGGTCCCTCAAATGGAAGGGAAAACATGGCCACAAAGGTGGACTTTAAAGGACATTTGGATTTATACAAAATGTAGATTAAGATTGGATGAGATGGATTAGATGAAATTGGATGAGGTTAAATAAAATGATGTCAAGAGTGAATTCCCCCAGCATCTAGGAATTTTTTGGATAAGAAATGAGTTAATTCAGATGATATGCTCAAGGAAGAGTGGAGGATGCTCCCGAGTAAAAGAGACTATGTCACCTTTGGGAAATTTTGATATGGATGAGTGCATGTATGCCACAGGGGATTGGATGGGATTTTTGATTATATGTTTATATTTTTATTGTATAGATGATTGAGGATCACGAGAGTGTGTTATCACCGGATCACAACACCCTAAGGTTTACACAAGTGTGTGTTCCTAAGCTCACATCAGTGATTGGATAACATGGGTACTATCTCCAAGTTATGGGACTTGCTACTTGATATAGACCTCTAGATAAAGTTGGTACTTACTCCTAAACTATTTGTCACAATCTACTCTAATGCAATAAAAATATCTAATCCTAATCTAACTTTCTAAGGGATCGTGGAGAGAGAATTCACAAAAACAAAGCCAACAATAAAGTGGTGATACACTGCGAGAAAAGGAGGGGTGTGAAAATAGTCTTCCAATGTGTTAAAAGTAAAGCAAAGTATAGACTAAAAGGGCTTATGACAGCTTCTCCACAATCTAGCCACTACATTCACAATATTATTTTATGCACACACAATGATAATGAATCCATGCAATAACATAAGATAGACACAACATATATATATATATATATGCAATGAGATTGAAGGGGCAAGAGGAATGCCAACAAACACAAGCAGGGGAAGAGAAATCCACAAACTTGTATCTATTGCTTTCATTGATATGCACAGTTCAATCTATTACAGAATAAGGGCCTAGATCACCATGTAATGAGTCCACTACAAGGTCTTGTAGCACATTGGCTTCACAAAACAAATTTGATAGATATTTTCTACCTAAAAACTATCTCCTTTCACAATGAGCCCAACACTCCAATTTATAGATTTCTAAGAGGAGAGAGAGAGAGAGGGAAAATGAAAAAATCCCTAAATTTATCCTTAAACCACTTGCAAGATGTATTAAATGAAGTGAAATGATGTTCTGTTTCTTGCAAAAGGCTCCCCATACTTGTCCCATGACTTGCAGTAGTGAGAAATGTCAACCCATGATTCATTGAATGCATCCCAACTACCAAATAAAACACTCTTCTAAACTCCTGCCACGTTTTCTCGAAAGATCATCATCTATTTCTCATCAAATTCTAAATTTTTTTGTGCGTCGATTGGATACACGATTCCAATGGTAACAATTTTTTGCATTTTCACCGAGAAATGCAAAAGTTATGGCCTTCGAGTGCGGGTAGGTCTCGTGAGGCATTTATGTCATTTAACGGGAATGAGCATCTAATTGATCGAGGCTGAATTTGTTTCCTATATTTTCATAAATCTATGCTCACTAAAATTAAGAAGTCCATGAGAGGACATTGTGCTCATTCCAGAAAGTCAAATTTTGTGAACATTGGAGCTTGGAGTCAAAAGTTATTGTCATTAGAAGTTCAAGAGGGTAAGGCACTCGAGATTTCCTTTGTATGCGGGAATTTCGACATTTTGGAGAACTCATGTCCCATGCATACTTGGACCGTTTGGGCCTCCTTTCTCTACTTTTTTTTATTCCCTCTTGGTGTGGTGATTTCAGCTTTTTTGTCTTACTTGTCTCGATGTTGACCGGGCCGTGAGGGTCGTTGACCTCTGCTTTCGCCACACCGCTTTATTGATCGGCATCTTTGGCTTTGTGGGTCCCACACGTACTTGTGTCCTAGGTGTCCTATGGACTGTATCAGGACATATTTTCTACACAACAAAGGAATGTAGCCATTTTAGGTTTTCAGGTCCCAACTGTCCCGCATGAACTTGTGCGGCATGGGACAAAAACTTCCACTTTTTCCACACTACACTAAAAGAGGCCATTTTTTGGGATTTTTTCAAATTTTCTAACTTCTTGGATTTTTCTTTGGATAGGGAAGTTAGAGAAGAGCCAAAGGGACCCCCAAGACCTGATTTTGGGCCTTGAACCAATTCTTCTTGCTCAAACTAAAGAAATTATGCAGGTTATCCAAATTTACCTTGAGGGGTGAATTTGGGATAACAGGTGATTGGAAAACCAACATGATCAATAAACAAGGTTTGACCCTCTTTAGGAGGAATGGTAAGAGATGATGTGGATAAAGGATGAGATTTAGTAATTTTGGTGGATGGGGATGTATGAATTGGATTTGGATTGGTTGTGGTGGATGGAGAAGGATGTTCCTTGAACAAGGAAATCATCTTTCTCAATAAGGTTATAGATTTATTGTTTGAAAATCCTCGCAATTCTCAAAGTGTCATGACCTAGAGTATGATGATGAGTGCAATCGTGATTAGGGCTGACCCATGAAGGTTTGGGAGTATTTGGATTAAAAAAATTAACAGAGGGGAGTGTGATGGTAGATATTCAAGTTACATGTTGAAGGATATCTTCCTAGGACCCAATTGAAGTGTCAAAAGGAAGATAACTTTTATGGGTTTTAACATGATTTGCTGGCTTGGATTTAGGTATGAATTTAGATTGGATGGGTAAGTAAGGTGTCTTCACGTAAAAATAAAATTCAGCCAGTAGGATTGGATTGTTTGGATTTAGGTTTGCAACATGTTCTATGTTTGGATGTCTTAGAATTGGATGTGGATGTGGATGTTTGGGATGGTTATGTATGACTTGATTTTGGTGCTCGGGATGGGGGTGGATTTCTTAGAGGTATTGGTGTTTTGTTTTTATTTTTAGTGTTGGTTGATGATTTAGGCTCACATGGACTGGGTGAGTGGTTACTCAAACAAATTTTATGGACAATGAAGAATTCTCTTTACATGAATCCTCATGTGGAGGAGAAATGGCTGCGAAATTTTGTGAAAGAACGAGGGATTTTTGCATTTCAATAGATAATGTAAATTTTTTGGATGTTAAAGTGGAACAAAAATATTGGTTCTGTTTGGGAAGGAGGTATCCTTCCTTAATGAGGTTATGAAAAATGGATTGAAGTGCTTTCAATGTTAAATATTACACCTAGGGGTAATGCGATGATATGCACAAATGAGGTTGAATTAAACCACAAAGTGGATTCTTGTTATTTGGGTCAAATACCATAATCGTGGAGCATGATTGCAATAAATTGTAACAAGTTTCGAAGACCTTCATACATGATTCAACCAAAGCGTTAGGATGTGCCTTGTCTTTCTGAAATATATTACTCTTTGAAGAATTGGATGTTTAAAATGATCCAGATATTGAGGATAAATTTCGAGCATGTGTATATCTTGATGGTCCAATTCGGTTTTGGTATTTTTCAAGTCCATACAGTTGAATAATTTTTGTTTTATATGATGAAATGTTATTGATGAAAGGTTTGTTGTGTTGGATTTTTCAGAGGAAGGAATCTTAATTTCCTTATAGGGATGTATAATGGATTTTGAGGTGATTTATTAGTGGTAGTAGATTTTAGTTTTGAACTTGTGTCCTTAGGAGGGATGAAAATAATTTCCAATGGAAGATCCATAAATGGCGTTGATATAGGCGTACGAAGCAACTTTTTTCTAATGGAATCTATGGAAATTGAAGGTTAATTTGATTGCGTTGATTAGGTAGAAGTATCTTTTTAAGGTTTCGTAAGTCGACTAGATTTTAAATTATCTTCAAATGATTCAAGAGGAAGAATACAATGTGGATTTGGTCTCAATGATTGATGTGGTAGGTGCATGAACTAGGATTGGATCTATGGATGGAATTATGGGTAAAGACACAATAAATGTGGATTATGAAGTAGATGATGTAGATATAAATATGGAATCAATCAGTAGATGTGGGTGTGAGTTTTGAAAGAGGTGTTTGATGCACACTATTAATTGAATAAGGGTTAAAATAATATTTTGTGGAAGGTAGAAATGGATCTATCGATGCTGGATCTAGGAAGGTTTGTTAGAAGATATATAGGAGTGGAGACTAAATTGGTTGGTGGATTGTGCAAAATGGGGAAGTAGGTACATAGTAGGATAGTTGAGATTATTGAGGTACATAAAGTGTGGTAGATGAAGCAGGGATGACATTGGCATAAGGTGACAGGGATAGAGTAGGACCCTCTAGTTGACATAATTGAGAACTAGAGTTATAGTGAAATTATGCGTAGATGGGACTAGAAAAAGACAAATAAGAGATATTGATCATGCTAGATGTTTGAGGAGTGATGGTAATTGATGTGATAGGCATGGGGGTTGTAGTTATGGTTGAAATGGATGTAGGATAAGTGTTGGATGGTCTTGGTTGTACAACATAAGGAGTGGATGGATAAAGATATAAGGAAGCTTGGTGTGTTAAAGATGGAGGAGATGTTTGATAGGATGTTTGAGGTTGGATTAAAATATTTGATTTTTGGAGTACATGAGAACTATGAACATTTCTTGATTGTGATGATTGGATGGGTATTCTTGATGAAGGGGGATATGATTGATATGATATGATGTGGGTTCAATAAGGTTCAAAATTGAGTGGATTGACATGATTAAGGCATTTTGTGGGGTTTCAAGTAGGAAATCATAGATGGGGCTAGAGGAAGGCTCTGTTAGCATTAGTTTAGTGTTAATACATTATTATTTCTTTGGGCAGCTTATAACTGTCCTCCTCCTTATTCCCGCAATTTGCACCGCAACCTTTATATGGATTTGTTCATTGAATATTTTTCAAGGCATTCTATCAATTTTTATTTCTATCTCTTCCTTCATCTCTCGCCTTCATTTGTATCGAGAGATTCTAACATCTAAGACCTATGGTTTTCCTACAAAGAATGGTTCCATTAAACTCGGAATTTCTTTCGAACTCCGTAATTTACTTTTGCGTGGTGCTTTCTACGAGACCTTTGGCGTTGTGAATGCCTCATTTTATCCTATGAAGACTCACACGGTCGGTAAATCTACTTTCACAGCCGTGCCGTAACTCACCGATGCCGATGGAGACGAAGTATCGATCCCCTCAGGAATTGACAAGGTCCCGCAAAGTTTTGGACAAAAGTACCCTGTGTTAGTAACCATTTTTTTTCTTTTTCATGTGGTACCTACTAAATGTTATTTTTAACATCTTGAACAAGAAGATCTATAACTACTTCCCATATCCCTATTTTGTATCTATTATACATTTTCTTGTGGATGTGGCATACTGCTTGGTCTTCTGGATGTCTTGCTACCAAAATGTGTGCCAATTGATAAAAAGTTCTTGTTGTTGTTGACACCAAGATCTTCTTGCCATGAACTAGGCCATGTGATGAAAAATGTCTCATTTGCCACTATTGCAGTCTCTTTCACACACACTATCAAAGCTTTGGAGCCTTTCTTCAATGCTTCGCTTCTTAATTTTTCTTGGACAATAGATCCCTTTAACACTGTGGTTGTCTCCTCGACCCCGTTGTGGTTGGTGTATCCATGGTGTCATTAATCGAGATATCCTTCAATGGACTAGTTTTTATTAGTGTAATGATTTCAAATATTGTTTTTACTTACAAAAGTGTATATTCAAAGAAATCTATGACTGCGTGGACAAAGACAAATCTCATGGTTTTACTTGATGGAATTGCTAAAGATGGTCTTGGAAAGTTCTTTTCGACATTTTCTGATTGGAATGTTATATCACCCGTATAACCAATTGGCCAAAAATACACATACAGAGAGGATGGAGGATAACGGAGGCCGGAGGAGATCTAGTGACCTCTTGCAATCCACAAGTGACAAGGCCACCAACAGAGATTGTGGAAGAATAAGATATTGAGGACCTATTTCTCAATTTTGGTTTGTGTTTATTTCATTTGTTTTGTTCCATGTTTTGTTGTTTTGTGATCGGATGTCGAAAATGGATTATTCTCGAGCATCGTTTTGGAGCATGTTCTTTGATGTGATTTATTTCTCAGTGTTCTTATTTCACATTATGGGCAAAAATGACTTAGTCAAGGGCAACATTCAGTGGCAGTGATTTGTTTCCTTTGCTATTGAAGATTGGCTAAACGACAATCGACATCAGTGGCTACAACTAAGAACATGATTGCTATGATTCTTAGAAGTGAATGTGGAATATTTGTTAGTGCATGTTGTTGTTTTCTTGTGTTGTGTGGTTGTTCAATAAAGTACAGATGATGCATAGTTTCCTGTTTGGGACCTTCTAATTGAAGAGTGTCATGGGGAGCAGAAAAGCACTGAAAGCAGTGCATGGTACTTGAAGTTGGGTTCGTGGTAATCCTGTAAAACCACCGAGGTATCATCCTCTTGGGTTCATGGTACACCTATAAAACCACTGAGGTATCATCCTCTTGGGTTCATGGTATGCCTGTAAAACCACCGAGGTAAAATCCTCTTGGTTCATGGTAATCCTGTAAAACCATTGAGGTGAACAGTTGGAAAGTGTTCTTGTCCCTCTAGGTTTATGGTCAACCTTAGAAAAACCATGTGAATCGAGACCATGTAGGCATGCTCGTGTGAAGACCCTCTTTGTGGTGTTCTCATTAAGGGGGGACTCTCTATCTGGAAATGTATCTTTGTATGAATAATGTAATAAGGTGGGGAATGTTAGCATTAGTTTAGTGTTAATACATTGTTATTTGTTGGACAAGTTATAATTGTCCTCCTCCTTGTTCCCACATCCTCGTAGCCTTTATATGGCTCTGCGTCATTGAATATTTTTCAAGGAATTCTATTAATTTTTATTTCTATCTCTGCCTTCATCTCGCCTTCAGGCCCATAGGTCTCTAAAGGAGAACTAGGTAGAGGTGTTTGAGGTATGGTATTTTTTTGAAAATGGGTTGTATTTGTTTTGTGTGGTCGGTAAAAAGAAATTTGTTGGTGTTGTAGGAAAGAGCTCTCTGAAAACATCGGTGAGTGGTGACGATCGCATTTGTTAATGCAATCTAGAAGGGGATAAAGATGAGATATCAATTGTGGTAGATGTTTGTACAGAACCGATTTGGGTGAAGTTTTGTTCCATTTTAAATATACAAGTCAAGAAAATAATTCTTCTTTATGTGTTTTTAGAAAGTATGAAAAATAAAAGGGGAAATGGACAATGAGGTACCTAGGAGGAGGCAATATTTATTTGGTTTCACGTATGTTTTGCCTTGGGAATTATCAGGCGACTTCCTGTTGGGTGATCAAATCCCAATCAGTCTACTAGGTAAGGATATGTTTCGATATGTTAATCAATCATGAGGTTTTGGCTATTTGTGATAAATGTGTGATGCAGAAGATTGAACCCTACTTAAAATATTTGAACAAGTAGGATGTAAAAGTAATGTTCTATTTAAGCCCAAAATGAAATGTGATATACAACGAGGGCATAAACAAGAATGGAAAATTACGATGCAAAAGGAGAGAATAGGGAAAAGGAAAGCAATATCTTGATAGCTTTTTTCCTATTTGTTTGCACTTTGAACGATGAGTGATCCGAGCCACATATCGGAGCAAGAAATAAAGCAGAGCCTCATGTTGAAGTGTTAGTGGAAGACAAAATAAGCAAAGACAAGAAATAAAAATATTCAAAAGATCACCTAAAGGGTGGTCCCAACTTTGAAGCTAAGAATGTTTACCAATTTTCTCGTTCCTAATTAAATTAATGTACATGCTACAAAAGAAACTAGAAAACTTAGAATTAGTAGAGGGTTTAAGCTACCTCAAAATGTGATGTGATGGATATGGGGCTAACGTGATTGATCCTTAGTATCGCAAGCTATAAAAACTACAAGAATAGAGAAATATTTGATTAGATAGATTTTTGTGGGGTATTCCTAAATAATTTCGGCTCAAAGAACCGTTAACTTCTTTGGCGATGTCAACCCCGTGTTTAGATAAAAGATGAAAAAAATAAGGATAAACTAGATATTATGAATAATCTAAGTGACATAGAAACTTGAAATATAATAATGTAAGGCATATAAAAATATGATATAAATAGAAAAAAAATAAATCGTACTTAGTAGGTCGACCACCCACCCAAACTATGCAGTTGTTAGTTCAATGGTGACCGATGTGTAGATCTTATCAATAATGAAAATATACAAATCTATAGAGATCTTGATGCCAACTAATAACTATGGGAGGATGACCTGCAAAATGATCTCTGAGACAAAAATGAAGAGAAAAGGACAGAAAGAAATGATTTTAATATTCGGTTGGGTGAACATGACCTAGTCGACAACAACTAGGTGGGATCAACAAAGTGACTCTAAAGCAGATTGTAATAAGGTGAAGGATAAATGCATGGGAAAAGGAAACCTACAAGAAAAGGAGCTATGATAAAAGGATGTCGTGGGATTTGAGTATCAAAAACCGCTCTTTTCCCCGCAAATGGTTAGCTATAAGAAGAGCAATGATAATATAAAAAAATATAAAAAAACAAAGATAATCTCATGAATGATGATCATGAGTGATATAGGCACATCAAAAGAGTTGCATGAGGTCCAAACTATTGCATGGATACTGTGCATGAGGAGATGTGCACAAAAGTTACAGAAAAC
Source organism: Taxus wallichiana var. yunnanensis (assembly GCA_018340775.1). Classification (NCBI taxonomy): domain Eukaryota; kingdom Viridiplantae; phylum Streptophyta; class Pinopsida; order Cupressales; family Taxaceae; genus Taxus; species Taxus wallichiana. The sequence continues at coordinate 42,447,141 of CM031240.1, read as the reverse complement.
TTTGATATGTGCATGCCTCCCCTTAAATGGGAAGAAAGCACTTTGCTTTATAGGTTTGATGAAGAATGCTCTTGGTCGCCACCAATTACATGGAAAGTTTCCTAATGGGCATGATTTTCTTATTTGGTCGATTTAATTCTTTTCAAGATTAGGTGGGAAAGGGATGAGATATGGGTAGTTAGGGCATAAAAATAGATAGGATAAAATCTAGAAAAGCAAGGGGATTTACGTGTAGGATAAAATCATCCTAATTAGAAGATTGGTTAGGGTAAGTGGATGTATAATTAATTGATTAATTAATTATTTAATAGGGATTAAATAATTAATGTTGAGTTATGAGGATTGGATAATGATAGGATAGGTGGGCATTTAATTAAATAATGGGGATGGTTTAAATAAATATGTGCATGCGGGTGATTAATATTAAGGATACCAAATTTAGGTGTCTACATTGAGGGCTCAATATCCTTCTCTTCAAGTGAATTCTAGGAGGAAGTATAATTTTAGGAGAGGGGGATGTAGTTCCCACCTCTTCTTCACATAGTCTCGTTATTGACTCATTATTTATATTGATGATGGACATGGAATTTAGCATCATTTGATTACTATATGTTTTTATTATGGCTTGTTTGATGACCCTTGTGTGATTTGCACACCTAACGCCAAACTAGTATTGTGGTTATTACATTTCTCTTACATGTTATGATTTTGATATCATCATATCATGTTATATTTGACTTCTTTTCACATGTGATGGATTTACTTATGGTTTTGTTAAATACCAAGTTATCATTTGGTCAGCAAATGGCTAATTGGATGTCATCGGTGTTGTTTGGATGGTTAATATATTTTGAGTTAGAATGGATGTATATGTTTAGCATTAGTCATTTCATACAGACATTATTTGGTATAGTTAGTGTGATTTATTCATGCATCCTTTATCAAGAATGTTTATTTGTTATATTTTATTAGGCAGCTTTGTTAAATGATTGCATTGAGTGTGCATATTATAGTGCAAATGAGAACATGGGTTTCAAGGCTACACTTTGGGTTTGCACAAGTGGCCAACTGGGTCGAGTCGTAGCCATGTTTGATTGTGTGAATCCTTATTTTTTATTATATGTCATAATTCGGCACCATGGGTGATCCGTACTTGTAAATTTTATTATTTTATAACTTATTTAGTTTTTTTTGAGCTAGTTTAGGGACCTAATCGTTTCTGCCTCGTGCTAATTTTGTTTAATGTTAATTAAGTGGGTTTTTTGAGGTATGAGACCACATAATTTCAACTTGGGTTGGCCCCACCATCTCAACTCTTGTGCCATTTATCCCAAACTCGTATTTTGGCTAAGAGTGGCAATGTTTGTGATCACTTTTCATTTTGGGCACTTCCTATCATGGAAAACGGGCCCTTTAACCAAACCTATAAGTAGGAGATCTCTTTTAATGGCCAAATGGAAGTTTACCTCCTATTTGACCCCTCACACATCACTTTCTTCTAAGTGAATTGGTTTTTGTGTTTATTAAAATTTGTAAAGGTTTTGGTTTTAATTACATTTTGGGTAATTTTGAGTTTAACTCCAAAATGAGAGTTTTTTAATTCTTGTTTTGTTTTTGGAATCCTTGTGTGGGTAGATGAGAAGGGTAACACATGTCACCCTCTAATTTGGGTGAATTGTTTATTTGTTTTCTTTAAATATTCCCTCATGGAGAGGGGTTGGGACTCTTTGGTCATTCTTGCATTTTGGGAGTTGGAGATTTTTGGTGTACTTATGGAGCTAGGAGCTTGGATTGTGGATTTCTTAGAGATTTGGAGAGCTTCTTTGATTATGGAAAATATCTTATGTTTAGGAAATGAAAATGGTGTTTTGTTGCATTGTTGTTTTATGTTGGATTTTGGGTGTGTTGTGAATCTTTATTGTTTTCTTTTTCTCCATCCATCATGCTTGTGATGGATTTTGGAGTGTTGGGGAAGAGATAGGAATACCCTTCTCACCACATTGCTTGATCGACAAGCCATGATGGTTTTCTTATTCTTCCCCTCATATGGTTTGATGTGGGGAAATATTTTCATATAGTTAGAACATTTTTCCCCATCCATGGCAAGGAAATCATCATGGTTTGAAAATCCTTCCAATGAGGATGATTGGTGCATGGGTTGGAGAGATAAGGAGGGATATTGTGTTTGGAGAGATAAGGAGGGTGCATGGATTTTTACATTTTGTTTTCTATGGGTGTATTCACCACTTGGCTACATATTGGATTTCTTAACTCTCTTCCCCATTTTGGGGAAATCATGCATCTTCTCCCTTATGTGTTGTTTATTTTGTTTTTTGTATATGTTTGAAAGTGTGCTTGTAAGTATGTTTTCCATTCCCATTTCACTTGTGCAAAACTAAGGCACAATAATCTCCTTCAATATAATATTCTTCACAATTATATCATATGAACAATACAATTATATAGGAGAACTTCTCCTATAAACAAGGAGGTGGCTACAACCACTCTTCCATAAATAACAGTAAACTCACGTACACAACAAACTCCTAATATACATTATTGTTACATAACAATAATGTCACCAAATTACATTATAATATTACTGTTATATTATCAACCGTGGAGCACTAAATAACTAATTTCCTAACATTCCCCCCCTTAGTGCGAACATGGTAGATAAACATCCATACGCTCCTCAGCGGATGCTCACCCCGTGGCATGTCTAACTCGTGACTCATGACCTTGATCCAAAAGAAAGGCTCTCTCCTTCCATGGTTTTAAACAGGCTTACCACAAACCTCGACGAACAGTCCCATCAATCGTCCACCTCGTGTGGTTTTCTGGATCCTCCTACAAACCCTTTCAAGATCCATGAACTGACTTACTCTGGTGCTACTGTTCACCACTATGCTTATACATCAGGGAATTATGTAGGAAACACAACTTGCATATTACAAAACCACATAATAGAAGAAATACTGAAAATATTTCACATTACTTCCTATAAGAATTGTAATGTTCTTAATCGTAGTCTTTGTCATTGATCGCTGCCACTCAATCTCGAACAGCATAGAAAACTGCCACTGCCACTGGAAGCTTTCCTTGACTAAGTCATTTTGGGTGTAGAATGGGAATGGAACATTGGTATGTATTCCCCCCCACAATGTGAAATTCCAAATAAGAAATCAGAAAGGGAAAAATGTATTGTGTTGTATCACACTAACTAGATCTTGTTGTCTTGATCTTGCTGCACATGATCACCATTGCCAATGAATGTATTCACTGACCGATCATCTTCCAACAAAGTACGGTAGTCAGAGGATCTCTGCAGTCAGAGGATCTCCGTAGTTTTCTGCTCTCTTATAAAATTCTTTTCCAAAGATTAACGAAAGCACACCACTCAAAGCAACAGGAACACTACAAACTGAAGCACACTGAGAAAATGGAAACCACACTGAAAATCATATACTCACACCATACATATGCCACCACAGCTTCTGCGCGGCCCCGTCATTGGTGACTGACGAGAGGTCATTGTTCGACCTCCTTCCTCCGATGCCTCCTTCCTCCATCATACGTACCACTTAGGTCAAAGAAATGTGCTCAGACTTCTTTTCCGAACTTCTCATTTTTCATAAAAGATGGTCTTTGTATTCTTTAGCTGTCAACCTTTTTCTTTTTAGAGATCTAGGTGGTTCAAATTCACTGTCACCTTCATATCCTTCTTCTAAATTTAATATAGCTGAATTTTCTTGATCTTGTATATTTTTGATGTCTCTCTCCATGGTAATTGGTTCCATGAGAATACATTTTTTTCTTCTTTTCTTAACCATTGTGAGATAGGTGTCGGATACAACTGAAAATGCACCCTTTTTACAAATAATTAAAATTTTAATATAGCTAAAAGCTATTGATTAAAATTTTGACATATACTATTAAAATAACAAAATGACTCAAATTTTGAATAGAATCTAGTGACTAATACAAATAGAACTGCATGAGTGAATTCATAGGTTAGAATATCTGTAGAAAATACACCAATACTTATGTGGTGGAGAACTTACAACTGATTTACATGTCACCTTCAAATTGCCTTCGATTGAGGTCTTCGATGCACGAATTTCTACCAAACCGTTCACTATGCTGCATACTTGCACATGGATATATAGAGACACGTGGCACCCAAATGACGTGGCTTTACTTGCTATTATTGTCTCAGCTGATCACTTTCACACATAATCTGGGAAATTATGTGCAGATGAAAACTTTAATAGTAGGAAGTGACGTGTTCAACATGCAATAATATGAATTTACCCCTTTTGAACAGAAAAAACCATGGGCTTGAGAATATGTGGCAAATTCAAGTGCAAACCAGTCCGATGCAAATTCCAAAGTCTACACAGCTTGGAGACGGAGTCACCTTTGTGGAAATCTAGGCGAGGAAGAGCTTATGGAGATGGTGATGTGAGATTCACAGATGAATATGCCAAGCCAAAATACCACATAAAAAATGAATGCCTCATATATGGTACGTGGAAATAGTTGAGTTCAGTCTTAGTTTGAACCCAGTGCAAAGAAGAACAGGAGATTCACCACACACATAGATCAATATGTAGAAAATCCATTGGAGATCTCTGAGGTGGTAATACTATCACAATAGTCGATTTACCATATGCCAATCTGATGAGCAGATCTAATACAAGTTTTATATTTGACTGTACGAGTCGTGGCAAAGACGTCTAGATTAAAATGAAACACAAGAAAATCCCCTATCACATAAATGCACAAAATAAATCTTCAAACCTTCTACCAATTAGTAGATTTATCACTTGTCTCTCTCATTATCAGGGGCAGTCATATCTTTGGAGAAGCCCCTTAATCATTTTAGATATTCATGTAGAAACAAAGAAACCGCTGTGCTCGATACCAAATAAAAGCTCAAATAGATTTACACAATAATCTCCTTCAATATAATAATCTTCACACTTATATCATATGAACAATACAATTATATAGGATAACTTCTCCTATAAACAAGGAGGTGGCTACAACCACTCCTTCATAAATAACTATAAACTCACGTAAACAAAAACTCCTAATAAACCGTAATGCCCTATTCTACGCTGCACGTGTCCATCCTTTGCGATCGAGAAAGTGCTAAGCATGGAACGCTCATCGTGCCTTCATCGATCATTGGTGGGTTTCTCCTTGGTCACAGGGGAATACTCAATCATCTCCCTCTTCATCGTGTTTGCTGGTGTCGTGTTGTCGTTGTTGGCCCTTGCTGGCCGCGTACACTTGTTTCCTTTTTGTTGTAATCCTGGCCGTTATTTATGCGTGGAGGAAGAGCACTTACCACTCATCCTTCTTTTAGGCTAGGCGTGTTGGTCCTTCCTTTGGTTTGAATGCCAAGTGGGGGGGGCAGTTGGCCACCAGTCTTTTCCAGCGACCCTTCAACCACTTCAGACCTGTCATCTTTTATGGCCTGCTCTACTTTCTTTGACTTCCTGATGCCTTTGTCTGCCGCACTTCCTCCTTCATTGATTAAAATTTTGATTTGCAAATCTAACGCGTTTTTACTCCGCTTTCTCGACTGCTCGCCACGTGAGCAGGGAGGAGTGTTTTGTTGGTTTTTGAGATGAATTGCTACTAAGATGTTCTGGATAGTGGATTCATTGATGGTGAAATGAAGGTCTATCACCCTGATGTTGCGAGGGTGGGTGTGGGTTCTCAAAATCATGCTGCACAGGCAGTATCAGTGAAGTGTAACACCCGAACGGGAAGAGTGACAGAGGCGGTGCTCGACAATCTCTCTCTCTCCGGGAAAATCGGGAGGTGTCTCACAAGGCTGCATTCTCTTCGCACATTGTCTCTCGCAAGCAACAATTTTTCCGGAGAAATCAGCCCCGATCTGGCACGGATTGAAAGCCTGAAGATTCTGAATTTGAACCACAATGCCCTTTCTGGCACAATTCCTGCCCGTTTCTTTCAACAATGCTCCACCGCTCTCAGAGTCATTTCCCTGGCTTACAATACACTGCAAGGTACTGTTCCCGACACCGTAAGTTCATGCATCAGTTTAACGGCTTTGAACTTGTCTGCAATTATTTTTCTGGCTCTCTGCCTCCAAAGATATGGTCTTTGACAAATCTGAGATCACTCGACCTGTCTCACAATGCCTTCGTTGGGATTGTTCCTGAGGGCGTTGGGGGTCTCACCAGTCTCAGAGAGATACATCTCAGTTCCAATAATTTGTCTGGTCCAATACCATCTGATTTAGGAGACTCCGCCTTTTAAAAAATGTGGCACTAGCACGAGCTCGCAGAGCACTTTGGGTTAAGGGCAAAGCAGCTGCATTGAAGCAATCTAGTGACTGGTCAGCCTTAATTGAGGATGCTAAGTCTAGGGAATAACAATACAGCAAAAGTAGAAGCTGGATCAATAGTTGCAATATTTGGTCTTGGTACAGTCGGACTCGTGGTTGCAGAGGGTGCTAAAACAGCGGGTGCTTCACGTGTTATTGGCATTGACATTGATTCTAAGAAATTTGAAAACTGCTAAGGATTTTGGAGTCACAGAGTTTGTTAATCCTAAAGATCATGATAAACCCATTCAGCAGGTGCTTGTTGATATGACCGATGGAGGTGTTGACTACAGCTTTGAGTGTATTGGAAATGTTAGTATAATGCGAGCTGCTCTAGAGTGCTGTCATAAGGGTCGGGGGACGTCTGTTATTGTTGGTGTTGCAGCCTCTGGACAGGAGATTTCTACCCGACCTTTTCAGCTGGTTACAGGCCGTGTATGGAAAGGAACTGCTTTTGGTGGCTTCAAAAGTCGCTCTCAAGTACCATGGCTTGTTGAAAAATACATGAATAAGGAGATCAAAGTTGACGAGTGCATTACACACAATTTGACACTAGACCAAATCAATGATGCATTTCATCTGATGCATGGTGGGAATTGCTTGCGAGTTGTACTGAAGATGAATGCCACTTCAGGAAATCTTTAATTGCATTGAATTCTATGTCAATAGGTGAAGCCATAGGTGCTACATATTTATTATATATTTGAGGTAAGGTAAATATGACTTGGGAATTTTGTTGTTTTGGAATGGGTTGTTGAGGAGGCATAGGAAGTTGAAACAAATTTGAGTAACTTGGGTAAATCCATCTCCTCCAGCCTTGTGTAGATCACTTGTGTTTGTGGTAGCACGTATAGGGTATGTGAGTTGGTTGTCGAATCCCACAAGAAGTAGAAGCTCAAGGAAAGCAATAGTTGAGCACAAGTGCATGGAGTCACTTCGAATACAACAATGCTCGTGAACTGTTTGACAAAAATCCTCTTCAATTGCATGGTCTCGCAGATCGTGAATGTGGACCGCTTAGAACTGGTGCACCCGGATTCCAATACCTATAGTTCTTATGCTTGCGACCGCGGAGTCTCAGATGACTGTTGAAGCCGGAGAAATAGGAAAGATATTTCTACACCTTTCTACTGCTATTATATTTACAATTATTGCGAAATCGAACCACTCTTCCTCGCATTGATTTGTCACTTGATGTCATGATGGGAGATTTCCTTTCGCTTGTTCTTCTTGTTTTAGCTTTTATCGTTGATAGTATGTGGGTCGAAATGATGCGTGTGCCCTCTCCTCTAAATGTTATATTACTCGAATGATAGAAATTCATCTATTTTTTATGTATTAATTCTTCTCCATGCGATCGAGTCAGCAAGTTATTATGTTGATCAAGCTAGTATTTTCGATATCATGGAAGTAAGTTTACAATAACTATGAATCCCCCTTCCTAGCACCCAAGTTTGTCCTTGACGTTTTTGTTAGCTCCTTCGCAATCCCTTTGATAACCTTTTTGGCATCGAGAAAGAAAGGTCAGAGGATTGTGTGAGCAATGCGTGGGCTAGCCACCTTAGAGTTTTGGTATTAAAACCGGTAGAATGAAAAGGTTTGTGTGCAATGTGTTTTTCCGTCTCGCGTGTTTAGACTCTTACTATCTTTCATCTTGTTTCTAGGCTTTTAAGGCCATCCTCAAGAAGTACCTTGACCATCCCTATCAACTTGAACCATAACTAGCTTCTTGGATCAACTAAGCCGAGGTTTCATTGTGTGAATCCTGCACTCGCCGACACTAGAATAGTTGGTCTAATCCCCTCTCAGAATTATTGTTGATGGCGCTCTTCTATTTTTTCCTAACTTGCATTATTTTCTCCCTTGTAATGTTTACGCTATTAATTAATATTGGTCGGTTTTATGCACGTAATTTACCGTAATAGTTTGTGATGGAAATTTCATTAAAGGTGATTAACCTTCGAAAACTCAGCTTTCATTTGATAGTCTTATGGATTCATAGTGGAAGGTTTTGTTTTGATAATGTCACTTAGAAGTTATGTTTGTATCTTTGTGTGATGGTCGACTGTGTTACCAAGGGTTGCCATAAAATATGGTTGTTTTGGGATGTGGGCAATTTATTTTAAATTAACCAAACATTAGTATTGTAGTGGAGGTTTGCAAACCTTTAGTGTTATAAAAACTTGTTGATGACATTATTGTATACTCTTGTTGGACGAAACCCCCTTCTTCTCTCGCGTGTTTGCTACTAGCCTGTAAGACTTTGACCCTTCCTGGATGATTGGTAGATCTCTTTGTAGTTAATGGTCAAAACTAGTATACTTTGCCTTCACTTCGAAACTTATGTTGTGTGTATACTCTAATTGATTTCCGGTTTGAAACTCAATTATACATGGCTTTTTGTGTTGATTTCTGAAACCCGTGTTTCCCCTTTCTTGGGCCGATCAACTTTTGTTCTTTTAGAAATGTATTATTTTAGCCTATGCGTTGGTACCTTTGATAAATTTCTATATGGTTGATCTATTTATATCAAATCTCAATCTTATAATTATTGTTTAATTACTTACTTGATGGGAATTCTGCTTTTGCTAGATTGTTTTTTTCTCCTTATAGGCCAAGGGCCATTCTCTTACGATTGCTATACTTTCGTTGTTATTACTCCTAACTCAAGTACAAGGTATTCTCCTTCTTTGATTGGCATGATGAAGAATTTACTTTTAACTGATGTGTTAATAGTATTTAGAGGTTTGAACCACCTTGTAATAAAGTGCTTCCTTTTCATGATATTGTTAGATAATAGTTATGGTGGTTTTGTGTAGCCTTATCTTGCCTCGCCTTCGTGAACTCGACTCTTGTAGAAAATTTGCTGCAGATGGATCTTGCGTGTAGATGAGGGATAGATTTGTAGACTTTTGTTATCAACCTCGGTTGAGAAGTTCCTTTGCTCAAACCTTTTTTATGTTGTTCAACTGTTGTTAACGTCCAATGGAAAGTTTAAAAGAGGATTAATGTCTTAGTATAATGTATTGTGGACTTTGTCATCTGAACTTTGGAAACCTTGTATTGTTTGACCATCATTGAAATTATAAGAAAATTTGGTTATTGTTGTTGAGTGACTTTGTTGGAGTATCAGTATTTTAAGAATTGATGTAATCTTGTTTTGTTCTTGTAAATGAGTGTTGCTACAACCTTTCCTTGAGAATAAATTTTGAGTTAAACCTTGATATGACTTAGTAATAAAGCGTCATAAGTAAACTAACATGGGATTGTTAATACTTCTGGAAGTTAAATTAAAAGTTGTATTCAAATAAAGTAACATAAGGGTCACCAACTTGAGAGCAAGAAATTCTTTAAGTAACCAAGGGCAAGACTATCATTGCAGGTAAACTTTATAACTTGATACCCCCTAAATGCGACATTAATGAACACTATCCCTTTCATGGTGGAATTCTTAAACGAACTTAAAGGAAATCTATGGTTAGTTCTGGAAGATAATAAGATTTAATAAACAGGAGAAAACAATTTTGAAACTACACAATCTATCTCTCAGCCATTTGGAAAGTAAATTTTTACTTCTTGTTAATACTTTTAGCGAAGCTTCAAGTAAAGTTGTTGTTAATTCTGTTAAGAGCCCTAGCTTCAATTTAATACCGGCAATAACTAATGAGGTCCTAAAATGTTTCATCTCGACCTTCTCCCTCTAACCCTTTTTCAAGGCACATCAGATCTCTTCTCTTAAGTGTGCTTTGAACTTAAAACCATGTTGTCTTGTGGGCAAGAAACTAATCTTAGTAGCATTAGTGGTGAGCAGATGGCCTTGTGGAATTGAAATTCTCCTTTTTCTTGATAAACGAATTAAGCAAATAAAGGTCATAATAGAGAAGATTTAAAGATAATTACTCTGTGTCAAAAGAATAAATTTAACTTGGTAAGATGAATTGTATGAATCATATCCTGAGTCTCCTTGAAAACAAAGCTAAGAATTGCAAGATGTATTTTTTTAAAAATAAATAACCCTCAAGAATATCTCATTGTGGTAGGCCCTAACTGTAAGTGTGTTCTGTGATTGGACTTCTATGTTGTCTTGTCAAAAAGAAAAGTAAGTTGTCCTTGATAGGTGTGAACGTTTCCGTGCTGATCTTGTGGCCATCCTTGTATCAAGTTGTTCACAGTGTTAGTTGTATCCTTGGTGACGACATGTTGCGTCATGTTATGTGCCAAGCAAGTCAAAAAAAAAAAAAAGTTATCCTGTATTTCACCGTGTTGTTCGTGTGTGGGTTTTTTTTTTTTTTGGGTCGTTACATAAACATTATTGTTACATAACAATAATGTCACCAAATTACATTATAATATTACTATTATATTATCAACCGTGGAGCACTAAATAATTTATTTCCTAATAGTATTCACCACTTGGCTACATACTAGATTTCTTAACTCTTTCCCATTTTAGGGAAAGCTTGGAGCTTCTCCCTTATGTGTTGTTTATTTTGTTTTTTGTATATGTTTGAAAGTGTGCTTATATGTATGTTTTCCATTCCCTTTTCACTTGTGCAAAACTAAGGCATGTATGTTTTCTCTCCCATGGGATTGGAGGGAGGATAGCATGTTCTCCATGTATTACGGATGGCATGTAATGATGCCAATATTTTGGGAGGTAATCTTGAGCCCCATCTTGTTGTGCTTTGAAGACCTTGTTGGAGTGGAAAACATGTAGATTCTAGTTTGAAGATTGATGAAGAAAACATGGAGACCTTGTTATGTTGTTTCCTAATTTTGGGAAGTCTTTTCTATTTGTATTCTACTTGTTTCTTGTAAAATATGTTGTAAACTTTTCTTGTAGTCTCGTGTTTGGGATACATGTGTATCTTGCACAAACAAATGTTGTTTCAAATGTTTTGTTCTTCCTTCCTTAGTAAGTAGCTTGAAGGTGGTATGTAATGGGTTAATTCTTATTTCTCTTCATGAGAAGAAATCTTGTTATATTGGAATCTTGTCTCTCTCACATTTAATCGAACTCCTACTCTAGTTTTGTAATCATTTTGTAAAACTTATTTCAATGAAGGTTGGGAGTATGTAATCAAGTTTTATGTAACTTATTCTTGCCATAGAGCATGTTGTATTCCTACTCTATCATGTTGTAAAAGTCTACCTATTATTACTTTTGAGAACATGGTGTAAACAATGTCAAATGAAAGAGTTAGCTATGTTTAGATCCTTCTCTTGAGAATAATTTTTGCTCTTTCATATTGAAATAATATTCTACTCTTGTGTTATAGCTTGTTTCTTTAGGTATGTTTATAAATAATGCAAAATGAAATTTATGTGTAAGCTTGCATCTAATCTTGTAAGGATAAAATTTAAGCTAAAATTAGTTGATGTTAATTTCAAAAACTTGTTCTTTTGTTTTCATTTGTTTTCTTTTGGTATTAAGTGAAAAGAGAGATTCTTTTTCAATTTGTGTTTATCCTCAAATAATAATTTCACTTACCTAAGTTATGGGAATGAAGAGGATTTTTTTGTCGTTAAAATTGGTAGTTATACTTTGGTAGCAAACCAACTCCATTTACTATGTAGGTTTTAGTCTTGTTATTCACAAAGTAGGAATGCATTCTGCATTATGGAGGGAATGCATATTGTAGATGGAAATTTGAAATGTATGTGCCATCTATATCTTGTTTAGGTGAAAGATGTCTTGTAATACTTATAGTTTTTTAATATGCATATTTCTTATTGTTGGGAAGTAATTATATTAAAAAAAATCAAGCTCATTAATTGCCTATTGAATCAATAGTTTAAGTTGTGAATGTAATATGACTTATGTCACAAACATAAGAAAAATAATAACTTTTAGGAATCCTTGTAAACATGTCATTTGATGGTTTTATCATTCAATTTCTTTTTGTGAGAAGCCCTCGAACTATAATGTTAATCTACAATTCTATATTCAAATACCGATATAAACATATTGGGATACATGTTTATTTGGATATACATTTTTGGGATTTGTCATTGTGATAATAAAACAAACCAGATTTAAAATCTCGCCCCTTGCTTATACACATTTTACCTTGGGGTCTTATTAAATCTTTTCCAAATCACTTTATATATATATATATATATATATATATATATATATATATATATATAAGCATTGAGACTATTAAAAAATATGTATTTTTATATGCTAAGGGGTGGGGGATTCACGGTCCTATGACTACGTGGAGATGGTTATGTTAACAGAGAGGGAAGGGGGTTGGATGACCTGTGGTTGGGACGCGACTTGTACAAAACCTTCCTCCTCCCCTTTATTTCAAAGTGGTTCTCCACCAAACCCCTCACACTCAACCATCTTCCACCCCGGATTGAATCGTGTTCATCCCCTTTCACCAAAAACCTTTCCCCCATCGTATGCATCTCTTATACATTGTATGAAACCAAATCACTGTAATCTCATCCTTCGTAACAAATCCCTATGCAACCCATTTTGGGTCTCAAATCCACCCCATATACATGAATATATATATGTGGGGCATATGGGATGTATTTCAACCAAAAAAATAGAATCCCCAATGATGTGGTAACCTACAAAAATAAGGAAAATAAATATATGTGCCCTCCATGGCCTCTCCATAAACCTAAACAAAGAGAAAGAGAAAGGAATACTTATGTTTAGAAATCTAGGGCTTTCAGAGAGACTACATCTAATGGCCCACAATTTCTTAATCCAAGGGTGGAGTTTCTATCCTCACAACTTTAATTTGTGGGAGTTGATTTTAAAAATAAGATAAGGTGGATAAAATTAATGGTGTGTGGGGGTGAGTTACTTAAGTGTTGAAATGTTAAATTATGGGAAGTATTTTAAACGGTGACCTTTTAATATTACGGGAATAAATATGAATTTTTAAAATAAGTTATTCGATTTAAAGTGTAAGTGGGGAAATACATTATTACCTTTGACTTAAATAAATTAATTAAATAAAATTATCGTGGACTAGGGATATAACGTAACCCGAAAACATTAGGATGAGTAGTCAAGATAAATTTTAAATCCGTTAAATAAAATTAGACCAAATTTTTAGTAGTTTTAAGATATATTTTAGTGCAATAAAACCGAGGCATTACGGATCTTAGAACTAAACCCTCATAGTCCCAACCTCTACGCCCAATGTATGTCACCGATTTGCAGATTAATTTCTTCTCGAAGCACTTGAGAGGTATCAAGTTCTACCAAGATTCAAAAAAATGTTATATGAGGCTTACCAAAGGTTTTTATCATCAACTTCCTCGCGGATCCTGGGTATCACCTATAGCAATAATGCATGATTTGTTCATGAGTTGTAATGGGAGTCCTAAAAATAAACCTAGAAAGGGTAGATATTAAATGTTTCTTTTAGAGGGTTAAAAGATAGATACCATGGCTTGAACATTAGTCCATGTTCACCCCATACATAATATTGGAAAAAAATTAAATCCCTTTCCTCAGAGGTTTTGAAAACGGAATTAAAATAAGCTTTAACATAATGGTAAAGCTCTATCTCGACCCTTCAAATTTTCCCTCCATGTAAGAGACATTTAGTCATGGAGCTTTGAGATAACTTAGGCAAGAACTTATGGAATCTCAGCAAATTAGACCAAGCTCTCTGAGAGATTTTCCTCCTTGAAAATTTTTCAGTAGATCTTCCTTTATTCTAAGCAATGGATTCTTCTATTAGGGTTTTAAAAGCTTTTCTACATTTCTTGTGAAATATTTTTTCTGTTTGGATACCAGGGCAAAAAAGGACTTGGTGAATCCTCTAACCCCGACCCATTTTCTCGTGCATACTACCTGTTTTCTCCGGTTGCAGCTTTAAAATGCAACTGCGGGAGGGAATGTTGTGTGGAGCTGACAACCACAACTCGGTTGATTTGCAAATTGTAACGACCCACAAATCACACACACGAACAACACGGTGAAATACAGGATAACTTTTTTTTTGACTTGCTTTAACACAACACGACACAACATGTCGTCACAAGGTTACAACCAACACTAGGAACCACTTGTTATGGGGGAGACCACAAGGTCAAGCACGAAAACATTCACACCTATCAAGGGCAATGTACTCTTCTTTTGACAAGACAACATGGAAGTCCATTCCACATGACACACTCACATTTAGGGCAACCCATGAGGAATTTCTTGTTAAATTTTCTTGTTTACTAAAGTGTCTCTTAATTCTTAACTTACGTTCTTATAAAATTTCATGTAATGATTCACACAATTCTTTTCACAAGGGAGAACTTCTTTATTTTCAACGGTTGACTAAATAGCTTAAGGCCAAGCTTTCTAAACTGGGATCATCAATTTGATGTCCAAATCTTTCTTATTCATTTGATTTTAGAACATTTTCCATTTCTTACAAGGTTGATTAATCTTATTCAAGCCACTAACACATGTTCCACAACTCTATTGCACAGGTGAAGGCATAAGCTCCGATTGAGTGAAAAGTACCGCTTAGGGTTCATAACAATAGCCTTCTTGTTTAAGGATTAAATTTTGACCTTGCTTAAGAAATATCACCATGAATCAAGGCAAGGGTTAACAGAACAGGACAACAAAATTTAGCTTCAGGGTCACATTGTTTACTATCGCCTTTTATTGAGGTTAAGAGTTTATCAAGATTGGTTAAATGTTCCATCTAGACTTTACTTCATTAAGTTTGACAAAGGAGAACATTTCAGCATTTATAAAGAGAGATTTAAGGTTTAATTAATCGATTCCCCTCCTACTTATTAAATCCTATCATCTTCTAAAATCTAACCATTGCTTTCACCATGAGGTCATTTAAGATTTCACCATAAAAGGATAATGTTTATTAGCTTGGCTCGAATAAAAAATTTAATAATAAGTTAATATATTTCGTTACAAAAGATAGTTCCTCTTGATTGTCCCGAGTGTCTCAAAGGTTATCAAGTAGATCACGCTCTACATTAATATATTCATATATATAAATTTTAGTTTTACTTTTATAAGGACTATCCAAATCACTTTATAGTGCTTACAAACTCATTGCTACTATGCCTTAGGAGGATTTACAACTCAACATTTTAACTCAAGAGCAAAGTTTAACAAGACTACTCATTTGCGAAACAAAACAAGGTTATGTCAATTCATTCCAACATGATGCACAAAATCAAGGGACATACCATCTCTATTGAACCATGACTAGGGAGCAAAGAGAGTAATAACATGGGACAAGCCTCGCTACTATTCTAAGGATTAAAATTCACTAGGATATCCCATAACCAAGCGAATCAAATTTCATCTTTCACATGATAACCAAACAAGCCAAAGTTTCAACATTCTGACAAAATACTCTACAATACATTTACTAGGCAAAGATCGACCCTTCTTCTAAAATGTCCAAAGGCTCTTTCCAAATTTTATAACATAATACGCATTCATACAAAGGAACATCATAACCAAGATTGATGCAATAATCTACAAGTGTTTCCATCATCTAACCACGTAAGCCATATCTCGCAACAATTATTACTTAACTCCGAGTCGGTTCACGAGAACTCGAGCAAGATAAGACTATACATAGCAACAATAAGCTACTAGCTAACAATACCATGAAAGGAAACATTCTATTTCAGGAAATGGATCAAAGTTCTAACCTCTAACAACCTTTTGCAACAAGATGTAATTTTCAACATATCAACTAAGAAGAAACCCATAAGTTTTAGTTATGAAATATACCTCTAAAACTACAAAAAGTTTGACAACCAAGTACGCAAGACTATGAAATTTAAATGATTAGACACAAGAGTTGAGAGTATTAGGATTTCAATCATGTAATCCCGTAGATTACGTGATTGAAATCAAAGGTGTAACCCATCAATCCACATTCTCAAGGTGAAGTCAAAGATAAAAACCAGGCCCGATCTTAATGCCAAAAAGAATATAGTTTTGGAATCGTCTCCATAGGGACATAGGCCTAATAGGCTAGAAATGAACAACGAGGGTAAAACAAAGTTCCATCATGTAATCAAAAGGGTTTAAAGGATGAAAACTTATATTCAAACCCAAAACCATTATATCCTAGGTAATAAGTGACTTCATAGCTAATAAGGATAAGTGGAAAGGACGGTAAGAATGTCCTAATAGGCATTGCCTAACAAATACCTACCTACTAAACATAACCAGTATCTAATAGCGACAAGCCTCATTAATACTCAAGTTGAGTAGGCAATCTAGCATTCTAAACACATCCTTTCAATTTTCATAATACTTTAGATTTATAATCCTCTCGTTTAGAGGCACATAGCCATGAATCTAGACTTGGTTGAAATTTTTGACATCAACTCACTTCCTAATATCATAAACAATGTATACAAAGGAAGAGGTCTCTCAAATCTCCTTAATTTACATTCATCACTAAGTTTATGGTAACCTATGCAAAGTGATTAAACACATAATATACCATTGAAGATAGATATCCTCCAATAACGAACTTCTATAACGATGTAATTACAATTATTACGTTCGGCACATAACCAAACTATTCCATAGCTTCTTTTCTCTTTTTGAAAACAAAATATATTCACACCTTCCATGACAATCATTCTAAATTTGCAATGAAAGGTCACTCATCAAGGAGGAAGTAGAAAACAAGTTTGACTAAATTAAGGAACTTCATGTTACCTTAAGCGATTGATGAAAACCTTAACTTTCACGAACAGTGAAAGATATTACCTTACTCCATCAAGGCATTATGTCTATACATGATTAAATCGATCACACAAGGAATCATCAACATACCATATCTTAACACCATAAAGGTCATTAATTTTATCAAATTTTACTCATCGAAAGAGTAGAATCAAAATGGGGTTCTATCAATAATTTATGCCCTTCTATCAACCCAGGACATATTCTCGGCCCAAAACTTCCTTCTTAACAACATATATATTGAACCTCTAATTTCCAAAAGCCCTAATAATTTGCACAATACACGAAGTGCATAATCACGCTTATCAAAAAAATAATAATGATTTAACTGTATGTTTTCCTCTAGGGCAACAACATAACAGGAAACCAATACTAGTCAACGCTGCAACGATCTAGGGGCGATTACATACCCGGAGTTCACAAAAGAACAATGACATTTTTTTTTTTTTTTTGCAGAGGGAAGTAACCTTAAAATTATATATATATATATATATATATATATATATATATATATATATATATATATATATATATATATATATATATTTCATATGATCAATCAAAGCATACACTCGAGAACCTTTGTTTGTTTTATATATATAAATGGGTTGATTACGCCAACAAGAACAACCAAAAGAGGCAAAAACTGTAAGTAACAAAAGTCATTAACCATATACTAAATGCAAATCCACAAAATCACGGATTTAAACCAATTTCTAGAAAGAAAAAGTTTCATTTCAAGAGGATTATTAGATACTAGCATACTATGTATATGGTTAGTCTATCTTACTGCTTTAACGCATCCACCGGTCGTGAACATCTAGCAGGACTGCTGACCCACACGCCTTCCACTTTATCCTTTGCTTCACCGGTCTTTTCTTGCAATATACCACACCGGGAAGATAAAGCACTCTGTTCTCTTGTGTACATCAATGTACTCATCCGATTCGGCCCACAATTTCTTCCTACGATGACTCTTCAAAACATCTTCAAGTGTGATAATACCTATGACCTCCCCTTCTTCAATGTCATCCAAAGATCCTATTATCTCCATTTCTCAAGTCCTCATGCCCCTGGCAAATTCTGCTTGCTTGTCTAGTGAATTAAGCTTGGTAGGAAATTCTACATTTCCAACTCGACCCTTCTCAAGGTCAACTCGCTCACTGGTTCAAAAATAAAAGAATAGACATTTGAGTCTTCGCTTTTTTTTTTTTTTTTTTTCTTGATACTTTCCGAGAATTTATATCCTCAACATCAAGTTGAGGCTTTGGTTTTCTAGCTTTGACAACCTGCAACCATGTGACTTCCCTCTTCAAATTCATTTAAGATATCATAAAGTGGCATGCCCACTGGAACCTTGGGTATTCTCCTAATCAAACAAAGACTTACACAGAGTTTCTGTTTCAGCACGCACCGTTAGGAGACTCTTAACCGTGAGAAGACCTATTATATCCTTAGGGTTTCCAGAGTACACGGAACCCGCCTATGGCCTCCTGCCAAGATCTTCCCCATCGCCTCCCCGCTGCTCAAACAAACCAGCTTAGAATTCACATCCAACTAAAAGGTTGATTCAATTGGTGTCATGGCCTCCCGAGTAGTCTTCTCACCAAATCAAGTGCTCCACTTATTATTGTTGTCTCATCATGTGTAAGCTCCCCACCTTTACCCGCCTCCGTGCCATGAATCAAACTAGAGCTTTCACTTGCCCTCTTGAATAAAGCTGCACTCGTTGTGCCCAAGAACACAATCCAAAGCACCTTCCCAACAGGATAGGCAATGGATAAAGAAATAAACATAAGCATGCGTCTGAAGCCAAAAAAGTTTGCACCAATGCAACAGCAAGGCCGTATCGTGCACATATTGCTTGTGGAGTAACCTCACCAAAGGCCAAGACAAAGATAACAGAGAGAAACACAGCAACAACAGGGTGAAAAACCAACAAACCCTTATGCCCACTTAGTGACTCATTTGAAGAAGATCATAAAATGGCAAAGAAAATGTGCTTCATGAATATTCTGATATGAAACAGATCCATGCCTATGGGATTCTCTCCCATGAGTTACATCGAATGTGCAAAAGGTCTCACAGAGAGTCTCAGTAAATAAATTTCATCAGTCTCCACTGAACACTCTCACTGTCACAAAGGTCGATTTTGACAAGCAATATCTTGACGGAGAATCCCAAATTCGAGGATGCGCTCAATACCGAATGCACAACAAAAGATTTGGACAACCTACTTGGCCGGGAAGCGCCAAAAAGGGCTTCTACTATACCGCAACATGCCCGTTACACTAGCTTGTGGCTTCATCTAAAACCACCATATCTAACCCATGGCTAGGCGCTGGAAAACTTCCGGTCAAGATAAGAAACAGAGAGGAACGCAAATCTCAACCTCACTAGCAAAACTTTCCTCAGATTTGATCGAGCTTCTTCCATGTTAGATTCGCCACCGACATGGTGTTTACTTTCCAAAATGAAAAGGCAAGGCAGCACCACTAAAACTTTACCTCATTCTCCAACTACAACTGCAAGATTTTTGCAACAATCGATCACGACCGTGGTCGCATGCAACTGCGATGCATAAGAGAAGATCATTGCAGAAAAATAGCCCGTACAAGACGATTTTTGGAGAATCCACTGTCCAGAACACGCTGTAGCAATTCATCTGTTGCAACATCTGATGGAGTGCAAAACAAGCATTCGTGGTTTTGGGCAGAAGAGGCAGACCACGTGACAGGAGATGGTAAGTCAAAAGAATTAAAGACTGGGCAAGGTGCGCCACCAACCAGGAAGAAAAACTGAACACGCCAAACAGGAAACATCATTCGCCACCTAACTGCCAGCTAGCCAAAGCATAAATTTTTTTTTTATCTCATTTTGGAGCCCACAAGGTGGGGACAAAGCCGCCTCACTTTGAGTAAATAAAGAACAGTGCATTACACAAATATCCTCCCCTAGGTTTGTCTCGTCCCACTGTATTCGAAGCTATAACCTGGAGCTTACCCTCGTTATCAAAGATAGCGTTGCGAGAACCATTTTTGTCTCTGCCTATGGTGTGATCGCCTTTCCCTTTAAAAGGGAGGACAGAGCATCCATTTTTACTTCCAACCCGAGCAAGAAGAGAAGAGTTAGATCCATTCACGCCACCACTTGTGGTGTGAAAGTGATCACAGGGGAAGATTTTTGTTTAGGGTTCATGGGGAGGATCCGAATTTAGGGTTTGTAAAGGGATTCATCATTGAATTTTCATAAACAACGAATATTTCCCCGAATATGGTGCAAATTTTAATGAGGTAAAACAAAGGTAAATTATCTACAATTATTTCTTTGGTATTTTTAATATACACATGCATAGATATACATACACACATGTTTGGATGTGTGAATAAACTCATTATAATTTCTAGAGTCATACAAGCAATTCCATCATTTACTAGAGATAGATAATTAACAATGTTAGTTTAAATGTCGGATCATGTAAATCATCCACAATAATATTTCTTTTTATAATTCATAAAAATAAAATGTACAGCTTTGAGGGAAGTTGGATGTTCGTTTCATCAGTTTTGGAGCATATTCCCTGAACATTAAGAATTGTTTTCTGCAGCGACATCGTGATTATTATGTCTTAAGCTCCAACCAACAATTAAACTTTGAGATGATGATATTTTCCTTTTGAACACAAATATATTTATAGAACAAAAAGCAGTGTATGATACAATAGCGAAACTGCGGAGGATGTCAAATATATTTATAGAACAAAAAGCAGTGTATGATACAATAGCGAAAATGCGGAGGATTTGCAAGGAAACCCCTGTAAACGCGGTAATTGAATGAAAATGTGCTTCTTCTCACATGCTTCTGATTTTAATTAGCTATTCTACTCAGAAAGTGGAAGAAACCAACCGAACACGGAAAACACACGGGGAATTAAATGAAAAGTAGATGTAGTTTTCATTCTTCGTAGAAATGGAGAAGTAATCCTCCGAGAAAATTTACGGTTGTTTACACCTTCTATAGGTGACAATCTTGTTAACATGCAGCAGAAGGAGAAATTTCGTAGACCAGTTTTGCCTCTGCAAACCAATGTTTATAAGGAAAACAGAAGTGTATTGTGCAAGAAAAATGAAAGAATAGTGAAGTTGTGTGTTTCTCTTACTCATCAAACGCGTTTAGCGATTTTGAATTTCAATGTATTAAATGACAATGTGCCCAGTATTCAACATTACTCGGCCCCAATACGCCAGCATTAAAATCAAAGAATTTCAGGGCACCTTCTTCGTTGCGTGAATTTCATCCCTGTATGGGTTTTGTTAAGAAATAACACAGTGAAAATTACTTAAAAGAATATGAATTTCCGTGTGAGTAGCGTATCCATGGGTTTCCGCGCTTAAACATTGTTTCCATTGAAGTTCCGTTGGGTTTAGGGGGTGGAGCGTCGTGTTTATGTTTTTGTGAATACATTTCAAATCACATTCGAACTTATATTCTCAAACTAAAAAAGCTTATATTATATTAAGAAAAATTGAGTTTGAGCTCTTTAGGACTGAATTTATGTCACACGTTTGTTGTATTTAAGATTGATATTCCTCGATGTCTTTTAGATAGATATATTTCAGATATATATGTTAGTTTATATGTTTTATTTATAAAACATGTCTAAAAGTAAAAACAAAAATAAAACTAACATAAAATAAAAATACATTTTGGAGTAAAAATAATTTTAGATATTTGAAGTGATGATAATTTGTGCAATGGATTTTGAGTTGGGGTGCTCTACTAGGGTTTGAGTGTTATGCTTGAGTATGCGGCACCCTACTACGTGGCACACCACCTTTCTCGCTCAAGATGAAACATTTATTTAGCAATTTATTGCTCTTGATTGCATTTCTCACCCTTTTGATGGTGGCGCTTACCTATTTTAATGCCGACAACCACTATCCCCGCATCTATTGATAAAGAAGTAGGGAGCGAGAGTTCGAAGGATCATGCCTCCAGTAAAGAAACGAGCTCGCAAGTTTGTTCAATGTTTACGATGAGGTAATGACCCTCCTCTACCTTATCCTGTTGTTGTTTTAGATTTACTTCAATTTGAAGAGACTTTCTCTTAGCTTGAATCTTTCACTTGATTTGTGTAACGCCCATGCAAAATGACGTTCTAAAACTTGCTTCAACCAAACACTTAACCCAAAATGTGACCAATTTTTTTGTGCTTAGGTTAAAAGAGCGAGTTACTTATAGAGAACGATGCAAGAAGGTTACATTAATTGATAGTTCTATAGGAAGGTAACAAGGATTAGTTTACTTAATTAAATATTTTCTTTTCTTCGATTAAGTTCATTCCTAACAAGGCTAACCTTATGCTAAATTATTAGATTCATTACATTAATAGCTTAAAGATCCTTTGATAAATTTCCTACACACACTAAGGGTTTAAAGAGGAAGAAACACCCCTAGGCAATTAAATGGCCCCACTCAACACATACCCTTAAGGATTAAACATTAAACATTTAAAAATACATTTCTTCTTCAAAAAGGTAGGGTCAATTCTCCACCTTGGATTAAAACCGTCTCACCACTAGATCCTAGCGTTTCTCTAAAAACCCTAAAAATCCTTATGAAAGTATATTAAAACGTTTTCTCATTCTAATATTCTCATTTGGTTCATTTTTTTTTGTTAGATTTGCAGGTTGGAGAGGAGGAAGCCATGGGAGCAAAAGGAAGAAGCCATGGAGGAATTCTACATGAAGATTTAGTCTAGGTTTAGTTTAGTTTTAGTTTTGTT
Source organism: Taxus wallichiana var. yunnanensis (assembly GCA_018340775.1). Lineage (NCBI taxonomy): Eukaryota > Viridiplantae > Streptophyta > Pinopsida > Cupressales > Taxaceae > Taxus > Taxus wallichiana. The sequence goes on along the minus strand of CM031240.1, from coordinate 42,424,275 downwards.
TATGTAATCTATTTCATTTAAAGATTGGGAGGGATTTCCACCACCAACTGGTTTTATTCCAAGATTTTGGTGTATTGGGTTTTAAATTTGGGGCAAACCCTAACCCCTTTGTTATGAATGAGAGAATGCTTTTAGATTCATCATTGTGTATTTTTATTCCAATCCATACTATTTCCTTTAATTTACTTCTTTGGTAATAATAGGTTAAATTTTACAACTTAGGAATTAGTGAAAACAGGTTAAATTTCACGCATAGGCGCGGGTCCGCAGAATTCTGTCATAAGTGATAGAACTGCTGGCCAAAGCAGAACGGCGATCTTGGGACCGCCGCCTACAAGGGTGACAAATAGTGGACCGCTGCCTTCTAATTTGGTTAACAAAATAATAAGGTTTAAACGTAATTAACATGTATTTACAACATGGTAATAAGGTGAAAAAAAAATTGAATTTAAATTCATAAAACATAAGTAAATCACATGCCAAAATTAAATAAAGGGAGACAATTCACCCCATCACCACATATGAGAAAGTGACCCCCATGGGAGACTTCCAAAAAGACATGCAAAACACACACTAAACCACATTACAAAAGTTTTCAAATTCAGCCTCATTGCTCAATTCCTAACATTCTACTAGGGTTGGTTACCTATCCCCTTCGATGTATGTGATAAAAGTCCCGCACACAAAAAATACATCTCGCCTTTCGGCCGTATTAATAACATCAAGACAATGTACATATAAAATGAATATTCATCATTCGGCATTTAGCAATTATATTATCCATCAATATGTTAAAATCTAAACATAACATCCATGAGATTACATTTATACTCCAACATCGCAAAACATAACTTATCATATAAAATCCACATCATAAAGATCAACATATATAAAACTGTGTCTAACATCACCATCTAATGCATCATAATAAAATGTAAACATCATAATGTCAATAATCCAAATATCAATATAATTTATCATCTATTGATCAATGTATCATAATCAAAATGTCTCCACTATCAATCCAATAGTATAAATATTAAGATGAAACAATGTCAAAGAGGAGGGGGTACTACAATCACCATGTAAACAAACATTTTGATGCGCCAAAATTGGCAAGAACTTGACAAGGTCATAACTTGAGCTTCGGGTGTCTGTTTGAGTCCATTTATTTTTTGAAACCACATGTTTTAATGAGACGAACGCACTGAAAACCATCCCTACCGGTTGGGGAAATTTTCGACACATTTTCGGGCCCTAAATCTGCCATCTTGAGGCCGAAAATTAGGATTTAAGTTGTAGTTTGGTTTTTTCCTATTTTTGGGCATTAGTTAATTTTAGTCTATTAGTTGCATTATGAGTTAGAAAGTTGGCAGTTCCTCTAATTTAGGAATGTATAAGATATCCGGAAATTTACGTGCCTTGCTGTACAAATAAGTATGTGAACTTACTAAGAATAGTAGGTTCTACTAAACTGCTAAAAATAGTAAATTCCACCACCTAGAGTAAATTTAGTCAAAGTTAGTTAGGGTTTACTTGGAAACTCAAGTTGGGAGTTGTTTTCCTAATTGGGAAACATTGTAATTGATTATTCAATAATGAAGAAGGAGATCTATTTTCTTTTAGAGTCCATATTATTTGTAGTATATCAAGTTTGTTTAGAATTTGACTACATTATCCTCGGTATCGAGCTAGTTCAAGTCTTCTTTTTTTTTAATGGTAGGAAGAGGAGCGATGATTGCCTAGATGAATAGAAATATGCAAGATATACAAAGGAAAGTTGTTCTGCTTTGCTGGAATGATAACGTAGAGAGAAATCAAGGTGGAGATGACACGAGATGAAGAATAAGTTTGTGAAGAGGAGGAAATGCAAGTGTCACCATTAGATTTTGAAGAAAGGATGCTTAGGTCGATGAAGGAACGATAACGGATCGTACTGAAGCCAAGAACATAGATGTTAATAAAACACCACGATCAATAAGATGAAAGCAATTCGCCAAAATAACTTTTTACATAAAACCTTTGCAAACACAAATGAGAAACAATATCATATATTATTATGGAACTCAATGCAATACATTGAGATCGGGCCTCGCTTAAATAAGCAAGGAATAACAATCTAAGAACCAAATAAGGTCGATCAAGCCATAAATCAAGGAAATAACTAGTCATCAAAGAACTAGTCAAGACCATAGATTTATGAGAGAACTAGACATCAAGGATCTAGTCAATACTATAGATCTAGGAAAGAACTAGTCAATACCATAGATCAAGGAAAGAACTATACCTAACAACTAATATCTCCTAATATTTAAATAAGATAAAAGAAATATCCACACAAATAAGTGGGTGAGGATAAATACAATAAAGGTAAATAAAATACCTAGGTGAACATGAGCTAAAGTAAATACCTACTCTAACAAGAGCATTAGAAGGAGAGAATGATGGGATAAGAATTGATGTTTCGTAGTATGGTGGTAGTCTAAAACTAGAGGAGCTGATAGAGTGGTTGACTAGCATGGGGAATGTTTTTAGTGGAAGGCTATGTCGGAAGAAAAGAAGGTAACATTTGCATGCATGAAATTGAAAGGTCATGCTATGTTATGGTGGGATCACGTACGAAAGAGCGGTTAAGAAAGGGGAAAGAAAGAATTAGGACGTGGAGTAAGATGGATCAGAATCAAAGATAAATTTCTCCCTATGGATTATGCACAAACCCTTTACAGGGAGGTTTCGAATCTCGGACATAACTTACAAATAGTGCAAGAATACACAGATGTGTTCTATAAGTTGTCCATTCATGTAGAATATGAAGAAAATGAGGAATAAATGGTCAGAAGGTATGTAAATGGATTAAAAAAATTTATTCAAGATGAGATATGTATGCATAGGATTACGAGCATGGAGGATGCCTATCAATTATCCTTAAAGGCCAAGAAAAACAAAATCGTCAAAGTTTTAGGAGATCACCTAGAATGAATAGGGGGCCTCGTCTTCCTTTCAAGGACAAGCTAGTTTCAGCCAAGGTAGGGGAGAATCATCTCATGGATTGGAAAAGTAAGAATATACGAGACAAGATTTCCAGATTCAACAAATAGGCAAAGGATTTTCTAGGGAGGATATGCTAGCGATAGAGGATGGGAAGCTCCACAAAGACTATTCGCTTGTTACAAATGTGGAGAAGAGGGTCATCGGGATTTTGAATGCTCACATTCTAATACACATGACAAGAGGTAAGGAGATGCTCCGAAAGTAAATCTGGTTGAAGATGAACAAGTAGAAGATTAACACGACATATAAATTCCACCGATGTTGGAGAAAATATGATGATCAAGAGTAAGATGATTTCTCCAAGAAAGGGAATCAAGGGGGATGCATGGCTACATACAAATATTTTCAAACAAGATGCACTTCAGGAAGAAAGGTATGTAATGTTATTATTGATGGTGGTAGTTTTGAGAACATGGTTTCAAATGAGATGGTCGAGAAATTGGGTCTTCACCGTGAGAAGAATCCTAACCCTTACTATATTGCATGGTTTAACAAGGGTAATGAAGTTCTTGTTGATAAGAGATGTTTGATAAGTTTTTCTATTGGGAACATTCTTACAAAGATGAGATTTTGTGTGATGTTATTCCTATGGATGGATGTCATATGGTGTGAGGAAGACCATGGCAATTTTATAGAATAGTTATTCATGATGGGGGAAAGAATACTTATAATTTCTCGGAAGGATGGCACAAAAATAGTTTTGTTACCTCTTAAGGAAGAGGGGAAGGCTGAAAATGTGATTTTTGCATAGGAATTTGTGAAGGAGGAAAAGGAAACTGGTTTTTGTTATGCACTAGTCGCAAATAAGGATGAACCTATAAGTGCACAAATACTAGTAGAAACAACAAAATTAATAGAAGAATTTTCTGATGTTATTCTGATTAGCTATTAGTCGGATTACGCCCAAAAGAGATATTCAAAACCATATTAATTTGATTCCAAGTTCTTCACTCCCAAATCAAGTGGCTTATAGGATAAGCCCCGACATTGCATGCAGAGTTGAATAAGCACATGGCGAGCTCATGAGAAAGGGGTTCGTAAGGGAGAGCATGAGTTTGTGTGTAACCCCGCTTTATTAACACCAAAGAAGGATGGAATATGGAGAATGTGCACGGATAGCGTAGAACAATCAATAAAATTACAATCAAGTATAGGTTCCCAATACATCACCTTGATGATATGATGGATTTGCTTGATGGATCTAGATATTTCACCAAGATTGATCTTCAAGTGGTTACCATAAGATTCGGATTAAAGAAGGAGATGAATGAAAAACAACATTCAAGATAGGAAATGGATTATATGAGTGGTTGGTGATGTCATTGGGGTTATCTAATGCACCTAGTACTTTTATGAGACCGATGAACATTGTGTCATGGGGAGTATAATGGTAAGTTTGTTGTGGTTTATTTTGATGATATATTGATCATTAGTAAAACTAAAGAAGAACATTTGAGACATCTAAGGGTGATATTTGAAGTGTTAAGGAAAGAGAAACTCTATGACAATATGAAGAAGTGCACATTTATGCAAGAAATCTAGATGGATTTTTGCTATTGACGAGTGTCATCAAGACCAACCTATTGTGTGGAGAGAAGACCATTCTCAATGTGGACACTTTTGGTTGAACCTACGTAAAGGATCAAGGTAGCTCATGGAGAGGAGAATTGGCTGCACAACCTACGTAGAAATATTAAACAAAGATATATATATATATATATATATATATATAATATACTTCCTAGCTATCCTGCATGGGATGTTGCTACGTGGGGAGGAAAAGTGAGAAACCTGCGTGGAGATTAACATGTTGAATTCAATTTTCTCCTGCAAAGAAGACATCTTGGTAAAAGAAATTCTTGATGTGTAGAAGTGTATAAATTCATTGAATCTTGCAGTGACTTACACATAACTCTAGCGAATTTTGGGAGACAAGATAAAATAACAAATGGGGGAAATTTTGTTTTGATTAGACGTCTATGAAAAATCTCAAAGGGCCTGCATGGAAGTCTTCCATTTTATCAGCATGTCAAACACATCAGTATGCAAGATACGTGTGTGGAGTTTTTGTGCAGTCTCCAACACATTGGCAGCAACCAAGTAATTTCAGTATGTACATGAAGGAAGGTCGTCGATTGGGAAAACTATCTGGACATTTGGTAAGCTTGTAATTTTTCTAAAAAGTGATTGAACTCCAACCTGTGTATTATACGTGAAAGTTACAACGTGGGAACATAGCCCATACACGTAAAGTGCAAATTGGAGGAGTTTCATCCAAGTTGCTGAGTATTTACATGACCAAGCCCATAAATTAGCACCAGTTTGCTAGTATCACCTGTGTGAAAGATAAAGACGCCTCCACTAAGGCAGTTTTGAGTGTCTCAAGCCACGCTAAATGTCAAGCGTGAATGACACGATCGAGATGGTTGAAATCCACAACATCGAATCACAAGCTGCAGAACACCGTCCAGAAGCTCTTGAAAGATATGGGTTCTACTTTGTGCTACTCAATGAACTAGGCAACTTCAAAAACTTTAATACGACCTTAAGAAGTAATATTTGATTGCACAGCATATTTCTAAATGTCTAAATATTTAGTGATGCCATATTTACTTGCTCTCCCTTGAAATTTCATTCTTCGTAGAAATGGAGAAGTAATCCTCCGAGAAAAATTACGGTTGTTTACACCTTCTATAGGTGACAATCTTGTTAACATGCAGCAGAAGGAGAAATTTCGTAGACCAGTTTCGCCTCTGCAAACCAATGTTTATAAGGAAAAACGAAGTGTATTGTGCAAGAAAAATGAAAGAATGATGAAGTTGTGTGTTTGTGTTACTCATCAAACGCGCTTAGGGATTTTGAATTTCAATGTATTAAATGACAATGTGCCCAGTATTCAACATTACTCGGCCCCAATACGCCAGCATTAATTTCAGGGCACCTTCTTCGTTGCGTGAATTTCTTCACTGTATGGGTTTTGTTAAGAAATAACACTGTGAAAATTACTTAAAAGAACACGAATTTCCGTGTGAGTAGCGTATCCATGGGTTTCCGCGCTTAAACATTGTTTCCATTGAAGTTCCGTGCGGTTTAGGGGGTGGAGCGTCGTGTTTATGTTTTTGTGAATACATTTCAAATCACATTCGAACTTGTATTCTCAAACTAAAAAAACTTATATTATATTAAGAAAAATAGAGTTTGAGCTCTTTAGGATTGAATTTATGTCACACGTTGGTTGTATTTAAGATTTATATTCCTCGATGTTTTTAGATAGATATATTTCAGATATATATGCTAGTTTATGTGTTTTATTTATAAAACATGTCTAAAAGTAAAAACAAAAATAAAACTAACATAAAATAAAAATACATTTTGAAGTAAAAAATAAATTTAGATATTTGAAGTGATGATAATTTGTGCGATAGATTTTGAGTTGGGGTGCTCTACTAGGGTTTGACTATTATGCTTGAGTATGTGGCACCCTACTAAGTGTCACACCACCTTCTCGTTAAGACGAAACATTTAATTAGCAGCTTATTGCTCTTGATTGCATTTCTCACCCTTTCGACGGTGGCGCTTACCTATTTAAATGGCGATAACCATTATTCCCGCATCTCAAAAAAAGAAGAAGGTAGTGGGAGTTCTAATGTTCATGGCTCAAATAAACGAGTTGACAAGTTTCTCCCAAAGGTTTACGACCGTAATGACCCTCCTCTCGCCTTATCCCGATGTTGTTTCAAATTTACCTCGATTTGAAGAGACTCGCTCTTACCTTGAATCTTTCACTTTGGTTGTATACTTTGTTGGTCGTGACTATAGTACCCACTTCTCTTCGACACTTATTATATTTTTATTTTGATTATTGTTGACTATGGACATGGATATTATTGTATCATTTTGGTTTAGCATGGTGTTAGATGATATAGATATTTTGACTATTGATGGATTTTGATTCATAGTATGATTTGTGTGGATTCTAAGAGGCATAGAGATATATTTTAATATTGATGATGATGATGTGTTGTTAGCATATAAATTGATATGTGTTGTTGATCCGGTTGTTGAGCTTTTTTGTAATAGGTTATAGTCCCTTCAAAACTATTTTCCTTTAAAAAAAAAAAAATCATATACATTACTTGACATTCGGAAATTTTGTCTTGTTGACTATGATTTAGCATTTGAATTAATCTTGTGATCTTTTCAATATTGACAAAAGATAGAATTGAGATGTTGTTGGAATTTTAGACAAATGTTAACATGGTTTAGTTGAGATGATGATTTAGCTATATGAGGATGATTATTGATTTGTATGCATATATTTTATCATTGATATTTTGATGCGATCCACGAGGTGAAGGAGGTTTTATATAATTTTGCAGTAATTATATCACAACAATCAAAATGGGGATTGGAGACCAACCTGTTGTCCACTCAAAATTCCCTGCTCTGATAAAAGTAAAATTTCAAAATTTTGAGTTATGAGTGTTTTTCTCTAAAGTGCCTAAGTCGTGAAAATTGAGAAAATCATGTTGTGGGTCATTTTGTATGTATTTCGGGCCTGTAGGACATTTTTGTCCCACCTGTCCCAAGTACGAAAGTGCATTCTGTTCCCCGATCAGCCGAAATCCCCGAAGTTGTTCCATTTTCGGGCCCGTCGGAACTTTTTGTCCCAAGTGTCCCAAAACTTATTATGCGAGATGTTCCATTTTCGGCCGAAACACCCGAACCGCGTACTTCGCACTTTCTTGTTCCAAATGTCCCAAATCAAAAAGTGCAAGTTGTTCCATTTTCACTTACAACCTAGTCACGTACTCAGAAACTTTTTGTCTCAAATGTCCCAAGTTCAAACAGGCCTTTGTTCCATTTTCTAAACACCCAAACTAGCGTCCTTGGCGCGTTTTCATCCCAAATGTCCCAAAATGCATTTGTCGTCTTCTCCTTGTTTAGCCGAATCGGCCGAGTGCGTGTTTGCGCATTCGCGTCTCACATGTCCCAAGCGTACGCAAGTGTCATTCGTGCTTATTTTTCCCGCTCTACCCGAATATCATGCTTATTCAAATTGGTGGTTATGTATTAAATGTGCATTCATGGCCTTTCTCTCTCCTAAACGGCTATATAACGAGCATTTCCCTTTACATTTTTCGCACTACTTCCATGCTATCTTTTCTTGAACCCTTACGATTTGCAAACTGCGCGTGTTCCCTCCCTCTGTAATTCCTTTCCGAGTCCGGTTTGCAGCTCTCTGTCCTCCTAGCTACTATCAATATGAAGATCAAATTTCGGGACGGAGCAAATTTCTCCACTTGAGTCTGCCGTTCGCAATCTGGGACAAACGAAACTCGTCATCTTGATTTCAGTGATTTTTGGGCAAGAATGGTGGGCCTTGAAACCCTACACCAATGGCGCAGATGATTCACGATAGTGGTTTGGCTTTGCTTTGGAGGTTTCCCAATCTCGAGATAGTGTGATACCGTGCTTTCATGCGGAGCTCACTTCGACCCGTTTGAGTGAATTGACCAATATACATGTTGAACTCATCGCCAAATGGATCTTTGCCGCCATTAGCACTGCTCTGAGGATTCCAGAGATGGATAATGCCATAGTCGTTTCCCGGGATCAAGCACAGGCCCTGTTCGACCAAGACAGTGACAAATATAAGGCACGAGTGGCGAAGTCCTGGCTGAAGAACCCTAAGAAAGGAGCTTCTCGTCTGACCAAAACCCTCTTCCGAGCAGATTTCAATGAAGAGTTGTCAGACTTCATAATCTTGCTGGCTCGGGTTATGGGTTTGCCCTCTACCAACAAATTTCACTTCTGGATGTGCCCGCTCATCAGCATGGTGTGCGAAGGAACACAAAATATCAATTGGGCGGAAATCATAAGCATGAATTTGACGGAGCAGCTGTCCAATGTGCAGCAAACGAAGAAGTTCTATATGACTTCGTACCTGATGTATACCCTGGCAGCGTCACGGCAATGGTTTGGCTTTTCTTACATCGACGCTCACAAAGATGATCCAGTATATGCTTACTACCCGCAGTTCACCCTGGAGACCAGCAATCGTAATTTCAGAAGGGTCAATGATGCTTTCACCATGTACATGGTCAGACCTTTCGAAGGTGATACTGCTAGAAGGTTTTCAGATGAAGCCATGAACCTGATATCGCAATATGGTGCTTATTTCATCCAATTCAGGAAATTTTCTTATATCAGGCTTGCTGGCTATGAGAGCACTCCTCTGTGGCTTCCCATGTTCTGCAATGATAAAATGGCCTTGATAGAAATATGCAGGAAACTAGACAAGTTACACAGAACTTGCAGAGATAAGAAGATTTCTGGCTTGCACTTTCCCATCTCTCTGGGAAACTACACTTGCAAAACAGCTCTGGATGCTCAGAACATAGAGAGAGCTCTGGTACCTATCACCGTTCATTTCTTCAAGCCAAGAACCTGCTTTGACTTGAAGAAGTTTATTGAACAGAACATCAAGATAATCTACCATCATAGGGCAGATACAGAAGACTACTGGGCTGACTGTGCAGATGATTTTGAGGCCAGGAGAAGGCATTGTGGCAGGTTCTCCCTGTAATTGATCCAAGAACTCGGTCTATACCAAGTTCCTGAAGGTCTCCAGGATGACAATTCTGATCTATACTCGTATGAGTATGAAAATGTGATTAAGCACACTCCTTTGGAGGACCTGGATTGGAACAGGAAAGAGAGGGATGATCTGGCTGAGATCCTTGCTCCAGTCTTAGTCAGGACTAAGGTCTGGTTTGACAGGATGGTTCGAGAATTCAGGAGGCATTCAGAGAATCCTCTTCTAAGGATGCTTCAACACCAAGAAGAGAAGCATCTATTCCAAGGTCAGAAACACCAGTGAATACCCCTCCTGCTTCATCAATACAAGGACCTGCAGCTTCTACTCCTTCTTCATCCACTCAAGTGTACCGAAAAAGCTCAAGGAGGTTAAGAAGGAGCCTGTGGAAAGTGACCCTCAAAGAAAGCGAGCGAGTTGCCTATGGGACCGAGAGAACATCATTGTTCTCAGTGAAAGTGAAGAAAACGAAATACCAACTCTTGTAAGTGCTCCTGAAGATCCAGCTGATAAAGATAAAGAAATCCAGAGCACTGAGATTTCAGGTGATGTTGACTCTTCTGCCGCAATTGCCCCAAGTGCCCCACTCACTTCTCAACTCGAGTCAACAGCTGAGACCTTGAGTGTCATGAGCTCTCTGTCTCTTGGTCCCCTTGCCCCTCCTGCTGATTCCTCTTCCTCTTTTGCATGGGTGCAACCTTTGGTTGACAAAAGGAAGAGGAAATTTTCCTCCCAAAGCTCAGGACCAAATTTTGATGCCGTTGCAGCCTTGTTGGGCACCACTCCTTCTCGTGCCAAGAGAGCCAAGGTTACCTCTAGAATAGTATCTGATGCTCAAGGTCAACAATTCCTGGAGATTGCCAAGCCTACAATGGATAAATCAGAGTAGGACTTGCAGGTATCTGACTTAGAGCTCTCGAGAATCCCAATGGGAGAGTCTACCCCTGAAGGTGAAATTCACAACCTCCAGGAAACAGTCACAAGAGTCATTGGGAGGGTAGAGAAAGGGCAACAAACTATTGAACAGTTGGAAGAACAGGCCCAGGTTCTCACAGGTTTCATCAAGTCTCTTTTGTCTAAGGACAAAGTTTTAGACCCTACCCCATTGACTACTCTCCCACCTCTTGTAATTCTAAGCCAAGATGAAGTGCAGTATCAAAGATATGCACAAGTATTCGTCATCTATGGCGAGAGCTATTGAATCCGGTGGATGACATGCTTGTTGCTGGATTAAACTTCATCGATGAAGCTTTCAAACTCCACGAAAAGGTGAGCAATGTACAACTGAAGCTCTCCTCCACTATCAATATCATGGATAAAGAGCTCAAACTCTGGAGCAGTTGCATAGTAGACCTCCGACTCATGGGACAAGCAGATGAGAACGTTCTGGTGGCGAGTAAAGTCTTTGATGATGCAAAGGATAATCTGTCAAAGTCCTGGGTCTACAGTGTGGAGTGGAAGATCAGAGTCCTGGAGGAGGCTTTGGGAGAACTGAAGAACAGTTGGCAGAAGGGTGAAGCTTTCAAGACACTGGTGGTCTCTGCTTTCAAAGATATACACTGTCATCTTCAGGATGAGACTTCTGGTACTTCCCTTTCCTTGCAAGAAATCAAAGCTCAATTCAGAGCTTTTGTCAAAGATAACCTATTCAAGGAAAGTTCCATCTCCAAGGAGAAAATGAAGGAGATTTGCTCTCTTCAATCTGCCATTGAAGAAGTGTTGGCAATAATCAAATAGGACTTTTAAGAAGAGCAACGATCGATCGGGGACAAGAAGTCCCTCCTCTTTAATGGGAGAGGTTCCCTATTTACAAATGTACAGGGACATGATTTGTTGGTTAAACTTGGATACTACGAAAGTGTTTTCTATGAAGGTCATCAATTACAAAAGGACTGAGGAAATGAGAGCATGGAAAAGAAGCGAGAAGGCAAACATGCGAATTATAGATATCGAGTAATTCTTTATGTATGCGAAGTCACCGTGAATTGAAAACAAGATCGTTTGTACAAGATGAGATTACCAGACACAAAGTTCTGTAAATAATCTTCTTCAGATTCATTAATCAAGGACACAAAGTTCCTTCTTGGTTATACAAGATCACTATACTCGCAATATTTGAAAATATGCAATCAGTGAGACTAACGAACTAGAAACAAATGATCTTCACGAAATTAAAAGAAAACACAGAGATAACAGAGATTGGATAGACAATGAATGGAAAGCCCTTTTGTATTGATTTCTCTCTGATCTATTTACACTTCCAGAAAATATGCCAAGTTCTTCCTCTTTTCAAAATGGCGCAAAGAAGGCCATTATATAGCTTACAATTCGGTTACTCCTCGTAACCGTTTCTTTTAACTAGAGAATAGTTAAGGAATGCCAAACGCAATTTCTTAACTAATTACATGGAATACGAAAGGAATGGCGAGAAGAGAGAAGGAAGGGGAAAGAGATAGGTGGCCGATTAAGAGAGACCCATTATCTTTGGAAACCGCTGCTTGAGTTTCTTCCACGTCTCAGCCATGTCCTTGCCACGAGGGACACGCCAAAATTTTTATCTTGAGAATGACAATGAATATCTTTGGAAACTGATGTAACCGACGTCTTGAAAGTTTCGTCCTTCGTAACTGCTTCTTTAGTTCTCCCAAGCCTCCTCCAGGATCTTGATCTTCATATTGATAATAACGGAGGCTGCAGAGCCGGGCTCGGAAAGGAGTTTTAGAAGGAGGGGACATGCGTGGGTTTTCAAATTGCAAGGGTTCGAAACAATGTAAGAATTGCAAAGGAAGTTTTGCCCGTTACATAGCCGTTGAGGAGAGAGAAGGATAATTAATGCGCATTTGAATTCATATTTTGAAAAACAGCATATTCGGGAAGAGCGGGAAACTAAGTATGGATGACCGTTGGTTCGCTTGGGACAAGTGAGACGCGAATGCGCGAAACACGCGGCTCGGCGGTCGGGAGAAAGCGAGGAGAGGGCGCGTACAAATGCATTTTGGGACAATTGGGACGGAAAAGAGCGAAGTGCGCGACTCGGGAGTTTCGGCCGAAAATGGGACAACTTGCACTTTTTTAACTTTGGGACATTTGGGACATGAAAGCGCGGTTCGGGCGAATCGGCCGAAAATGGAACAAAAGGCCCGTTTGGACTTGGGACATTCGGGACAAAAAGTTCCGGAGTACGCGGTTTGGCCGGTTCGGGTGAAATTGAAACAGGGCGCACTTTTGAAAATGGGACAAAGAGCTCTGAAGTACGCGACTCGGGGTTTCGGCCAAAATGGAACAACTTGCAATTTGGAACTGGGACGTTTGGGACAAAATCGAAGTATGCGAATCGGTGTTTCGAAAAAATGGAACAACTCACACAAAAGTTTTGGGACACTTGGGACAAAAACTTCCGACGGGCCCGAAAATGGGACAAATTCGGAGGTTTCGGCCGATCGGAGAACAGAAGACCCGTTTGCACTTGGGACAGTTAGGACAAAAATGTCAGCGAGGCCCGAAACACTTCTGAGAATGACCCAGAACTTAGATTTTTTTGACTTTAAGACTTTTTCCACACCACCAGCTCGATAGAAAAGACATTTAAACTCAAAATTTTGAAATTTTTACTTTTGACAGAGCGGGGAATTTTGAGTGGACAACAGCTGGCTCCTTAGGGATGACTTGGCATAAATTCGGGGAATGAGACAAGGCAAGAACTTAGACAAACTCGGTGAAGCGGAGACTAGTGCCTTATCCATTGGAAACAGAGTCAAAAATAGACCAACACGAGGGCAACACACAAAACAACGAAGGGAAACACACCAAAACAACGAAGGAGAAAAAGCATGCAGAATATACAAAGGGACTCCTAGTCACCTAGGACTTGAACAACTTGAGATCTTGCCCACTATAAGGAAGTGGGAGAGGGGAACCATCCATGTAATCAAGATAGAAAGAATTCTTACCAAAGAAAGTGGTGATCTTGAAAGGCCCAAGCCACGAGGAATCAAACTTTCCATGGCTGCCACGAGGTTCATGTCTTTTGTCCCATAACAGACCGCATATCTCCAACTTGGAACTCTCTGAACCTAGCTTTCTTGTCAAACAGAGCCTTTACCTTCTGCTGGTGAATAGATATCCTATCAATGAACCTCAATCTATCCTCATTCGGTTTGTGCGGTACATAATTCTCTTATCCAGAGCATCATTTGAAACTAGTATCCTCAATGGCCTTCATTAGGTGCAAGGTGGCAGCTCCACATCCTTTGTGTAATGTGAGCTTCAACTCCATATACCACTTGAAAAGGAGACATTCCAATAGCTCTCTTTGGTGTAATCTGTCTGCCCAAAAGAGCATCATAGAGCTTCTTGTGCGAGTTTCACCGAGAGACTCATTGACCAACTTCCTTATGATAGTCACCAGATTTTTGTTTGTGGATTCTGCTTGCCCATTGCCACGAGGGTAGTAATCGAAGAGTGAGCCAAAGAAATACCATACCCATAGCGAAGTCCATTATCTCAGTGAAGAGAAATTGAGGCATTATCATTCAATCTTGTTAGGCACACCATACCTTACCAAGATGTTCTCTTTGATGAAGCTGCATACCACTTCAGAAGTAGTGCTCTTGACCGGAATAGCTTCCACCCATTTGGTGAAGTAGTCAGTGGCAGTAAGTACATGAGTGTGACCAGCACTAGAAGCAGGATTGAGTGTACCAATGAAGTCCAAACCCCACTGTTGAAATGGCTCCTCAATCACAACTGGCTTGAGAGGCAAAGAAGCCAATTTAGGTCTTCCCACAAAGGTCTGGCAGGCCTCACATTTATCCACCCACTTGGATGCATCTCTGAACAAAGAAGGCCAGTAGTATCCTCCCCGGAGTATCTTATGAGCTGTAACCGTTGATGAATAGTGCCCTCCACATGCATGATCATGAAAAGCTGAGAGCAACTTTCTCTGCTGTTCCTTGTCTACACACTTCAAAAATCTCCCATCTAAGCCATGCTTGAACAAAGCATTTTCCCATAATACATATTGCGCTGACCTCAATTTAACAGTCCTCTTTTCCTTGGCAGTTAAATGAGAGGGACATTCCCCATAGGTGAGAAAATGGGTGATGTCAGCATACCATTCATCAACTGAACTCAGGAACAGAACAGTAGGAAGGTCAACTTTCTCCTCAAGCAACTCATGTTTGGCTCCTTCAGCAATGAGCTCACAAAGACCTTTTCCACGAACCAGCTTGGTCGGTTTGATATCAATGTCATACTCTTGGACCTTAGCCACCCAGTTCCCTCTCTTGGATCCAAATTCTTGCTGTGTAAGAATCGACTTAACAGTTGTATCTGGAACCAGCACCATGGAGTGAGAGTTGAGGATATAGAAACGAAATTGTTTAACAGCTTTGACCACTGCAAAAGCATGCTTCTCCATCATGGTGTATTTCAACTCATGATCTTTCAGAATATAGCTCATGAACGCAATTGGTAGCTCATGTTCATCAGAGTCTTCTTGAGTCAAGACAGCAGCCAAGGTATTATCTGTAGCATAGCAATAGATGATGAAATCTTTGCTGAAATCAGGACAGGCCAAAACTGGAGTTTTAGCGATAGCTCTCTTGATACCCTCAAAGGATTCTTTTCCTTCAGAAGACCAACCAAATGTTTTCTTTCCTTTCATCATCTGAGAAATGTTCAAAGTTAACTCTGCAAAATCAGGAATGAATCTTCTTAAAAAATTGATCTTACCGAAGAAGGAATGCACGCCCTTTTTGGTTGGGAGAGGAATTTCTTTGGATGGCTTGAACTCGTTCAGGATCAATCTTAATACCATCCTTGGAAACAATGTGCCCTAATAGTTTTCCCTCTGTAACACAGAAGACAAATTTTTTAGGGTTCAGAGAGATTCCATGCTCTCTGCATCTCAGCAGAACTGTCTCCAGGTGATCAAAATGATCCGCTCTTGTCTTGGAAAACACTGTCAGGTCATCAAGGTATATGACAATACACTTCCCTTTCAAGCTTCCAAAAGCCAGATCCATAGCTCTCTGGAAAGTGGCACCAGCATTAATAAGCCCAAAAGGCATTCTCTTGTAGGCAAAGGTACCCCAAGGAGTGGTGAAGGCTGTCTTGTGTTGATCTGCAGTATCAACCTCTACCTGATTGTATCCAGAAAATCCATCAAGCATAGATAACATTTGAGCTCATTACAACTTGCAATACTTGATCCATCATGGGCAAAGGATAATTATCTTTCGAGAAGCTTTGATTCGAGTTCACGAAATCAACACGAATGCGGATCTCACCATTTTCTTCTTGTGACAGGCACAATATTTGCAATCCATGTTGAATGGTGAATAGGAAAAATAATTTTAGCCTTCAACAATTTCTGAATCTCCTGAAAGATGGTGTCAGCTATTTTGGGGTTGTACTGCCTTTGTTTCTGCTTGAAAGGCTTAATTCCTGGTTTGAGAGGAATCGAGTGCTGCATATCTTTTGGCTTGAAGGCTTTTAGATCTTCATAAGAATATGCAAGAACGTCCTTATACCTTCTTAGAAGATCAATTGCTTTTCTCCTTTCATCTGCTGTACAACATTTTCCAATATTTACCAGCTTAGGGTCATTAGAACTCCCAATATCAATCTTATCATACTCGGTGATTCTTTGAGGTCCATAAAGCTTTAGATTTCACATACTGTCATGTTTATCAAACAATTCCTCCAAACTCACCAAACCTTTAGGAATCTTATTTCCTTTGAGTTTAATGCACCCTTCACGATCTGTTTCTTCTCCTTGGGTGACAGTTTGGTCAAAGGGCATGCTTTCGCGAGGCGGTTGTCACTTCCCTCAAAATACGATTGTTTGAAATTACCTTTGAGTTCCGGGAAGGAAAGCAAAATGCTGATCATCATTGAAAATTTGCCGATTATTGGTTTTGTCGGTACACTTGGCGATGGACCATTTGATGGTGAATTTATCTGAGAAGAGAATTCGGGATGGGGAATCGATAGTGACCACGAGAGCGGCTAGTGAATCAGCCTGCTTGTTCTTTTCCCTAGGTATTGCCTCAATAGAAAAGCATCGAGGAACTCAATGGAATCCCAAACTTGATTCCGTAATGCTTGACCTCCCATTTTTACTTGAAAAAGGTTTCGACACTGCTTTACAATCAACTCTGCGTCACCACGAGCTAGAAGATTCTTTATACCTTGTTCTTTGGCCACTTGCGGTCAAGAATGAGAGCCTCATACTGCTATTGTATTATTAGTGTTTTCAAGCGTGCAACTTAAATGAAAAAGGATGTAGGCATCCTTTAGGTGACACTAGCGGGCGCTTGACTCGAGAACAGGTGAGAGAACAACTTCCATCAAATTCTAAAATCCAAACACCATTGGGATCTTTAGGAGACACTTTGGGGGGTTGGATTTCATCAGGGGACATAATCATGTAATTGCCATGACCCATATCTTCATAGAGTATTTGTGCCTTAGGATCATCCGTTTTCTACACAATATACTCAGATTGTTTCTCAGGCAACAGTTTCTTCATTTGTCCATTGACAGGTATGAGTGCGTGTGACCAGTCCATTTGGATTTCCCCACCCACATCTTTACAGAAGTTTCTACTTAGCAACATTCCATAAGAAGGAGGAATGTCTGCTACTAGGATGGTAGCCAACACTTTCTTTTCAGGCAAGGCAGCAAAAGCCACTTGCGCATCCTTAATCCTCCCGACCAGGGGCACTTCTTTACTTTCCATGGAGTAACAGGATCCATAAGTGCGAGTGAGGGTCAGGCCTAAAGCATGAGCTACTTTAGCAGGCATTACGTTATCTGAGGCTCCTGAGTCAATGACACAATTACTGAGCCTATGACCAGCTATAAGAAGTGTTACATAAAATGGTTTAATTTTGTCACCCAGGTGGTGGCATGGCGGTACTGAGACTTGGGCATGTGTGTGCGAAGGAGGAGTAGGTAGAAGGCCTTTAGAGTGGTCTTAGAGTTGGAATTTACAAAGTGGATCATTTTGGCAAAGCTTTGGGATGGGTTTGATAGTACTCGGCTTACACGAGATTTGGACCTTGGTCTTTTCGGGTGATCAACAATATCAAAGGATCCGAGAGTGGACGGGCCATCATCATTTGGAATTCTAGGCTTATCAACTTTAGGAGAAAAAAGAAGAAACTTTGGTAGCGGGATTGATAGGACTCACCTTTGGTGCGGCATGAAGTAGGGATAGGAGATCCTCTTCTTGCAATTACAGGGATAGTTGCCGACTGCTCCTTGGATTTCTTAGGTGGCTGGGTCACCTTCTCCCTCTGCTTTGTCTGTTCTCGAGTCATGACAGCAAAAGATTCATTGTTCATGTCTGCTACCACTTCATCATAATCATCAATGCCCTCAGTGGTAAAGAAATTAACCCGAGATCCCTCAAGTTCCTCTGCTTCATCATCAAATTCCTCCACAAACTCCTCGCAAGCTTCATCATCATCTGGCTCTTCAACTTCACAGGTTGCGTTCACAGGAACCTTAACAGGAGGTCCTTCAAGTGCTAGTCTTGTGTGAGGAGCGGAAAATGATTCTGGGCTGGAAATTTCTCCTCGGGCGTTTGCATAAGGAGCGTCTTTGAGCCAATTGTTTCTTTATAGCAAGAAGATCATTCGTGAAGCTTCGAACTAATGGTCGAGTGTTAGGTCCGAGGGTGGAAGAGGAAGAAGCGGCGGAGACTTAGATTTGGAAGTGTCTCTTCTCAACTTCCACGACATGATCAAGTCATCCTCGACACTAACGGCCGAGTTCTTGGTCCAGAGCTAACGTTTTAAGATTAGCCCTTCTTAGTGCATAACTAACTTTAGGTGATTGGGCATTGAGAAAAGAAACATTTTTGAATCCGATCAACAGGTCGAGTGTTTGTTGGAATTTTATTTATCAACCTGTTGAATCGAGCCACAAACTCTCTCATGGGTTCTTGCGAATCTTTCTTTATCTAAGAAATTTGGGCAAGCAAAGCATGCACATCTTCTGCCGGCTTGAAACGATTCTCGAACTGGGTTCTCATAGTGTCCCAGTCGGTTATAGCACCGGCCGGAAGGTGATAGAACCAATCAACAGCATTATCTTGTAACGTCTCAACAAACAGCCTTACGGAGACGTCTTCATATTCGACTCCCAGAACTCCACATGCAACAACGAAGGCTGCGATGTGTTCGTCAGGGTGCACTTTGCCATCGCCTTTGAATTTGGGGAAGTTCTTAGGTTTCCTCTGGGTAACTCATGCAAAGGGTGAGCAAGGGCGAGGCCCGACACGATGACCCCATGGTAATGGCGCTACCATTCTTGGAAATATGGCTTGGAGGGCGCGTAACACCGGCTAGGATCAAAGCTCGTAGATTGGGACTAGCGAGGCTCACGAAGAATACCACCCGCGAGGACTTCTTTCTTGAGCAGGTGGTGTGCTTGTCGAGCGGGTCCTTCTATTTCTTGTTGAATTTGAAGAGAAAGGAAAACCTTGTTGCTCAAAAGCGAAACGAGAATCTTGATACAAGGCCCTTCTCCCTCGAGTGAAACGCTGGAGTCGCGAGATCAAAGATGATAAAAATTACGAGGCTGGAATATTTTCCCAGAAGTCACCAAAAACTATTGGCCGTCAAATAGGACTTTTAAGAAGAGCAACGATTAGGGGATAAGAAGTCCCTCCTCTTTAATGGGAGAGGTTCCCTTATTCGAAAACAAACCTATTTACAAATACGGGACATGATTTGTTGGTTAAACTTGGATACTACGAAAGTGTTTTCTATGAAGGTCATCAATTACAAAAGGAGTGAGGAAATGGGAGCATGGAAAAGAAGCGAGAAAAGGCAAACATGCGGAATTATAGATATCGAGTAATTCTTTATGTATGCGAAGTCACCGTGAATTGAAAACAAGATCGTTTGTACAAGATGAGATTACCGGACACAAAGTTACGTAAATAATCTTCTTCAAATTCATTAATCAAGGACACAAAGTTCCTTCTTGGTTATACAAGATCACTATACTGCATGATATTTGAAAATATGCAATCGGTGAGACTAACGAACTAGAAACAAATGATCTTCACGAAATTAAAAGAAAACACGAGAGATAATAGAGATTGGATAGACAATGAATGGAAAGCCCTTTTGTATTGATTTCTCTCTGATCTATTTACACTTCCAGAAAATATGCCAAGTTCTTCCTCTTTTCAAAATGGCGCAAAGAAGGCCATTATATAGCTTACAATTCGGTTACTCCTCGTAACCATTTCTTTTAACTAGAGAATAGTTAAGGAATGCCAAACGCAATTTCTTAACTAATTACATGGAATACGAAAGGAATGGCGAGAAGAGAGAAGGAAGGGGAAAGAGACAGGTGGCGATTAGAGAGGACCTTTGTCTTTGGAAACCGCTGCTTGAGTTTCTTCCACGTCTCAGCCATGTCCTTGCCACGAGGGACACGCCAGAATTTTTATCTTGAGAATGACAATGAATATCTTTGGAAACTGATGTAACCGATGTCTTGAAAGTTTCGTCCTTCGTAACTGCTTCTTTAGTTCTCCCAAGCCTCCTCCAGGATCTTGATCTTCATATTGATAATAACAGAGCTGCAAACCAGGCTCGGAAAGGAGTTTCAGAGGGAGGGGACATGCGCGGGTTTTCAAATTGCAAGGGTTCGAAACAATGTAAGAATTGCAAAGGAAGTTTTGCCCGTTACATAGCCGTTGAGGAGAGAGAAGGATAATTAATGCGCATTTGAATTCATATTTTGAAAAACAACATATTCGGGAAGAGCGGGAAACTAAGTATGGATGACCGTTGGTTCGCTTGGGACAAGTGAGACGCGAATGCGTGAAACACGCGGCTCGGCCGATTCGGGTGAAACAGGGAGAGGACGCACAAATGCATTTTGGGACAATTGGGACGGAAAAGAGCGAAGTGCGCGACTCGGGAGTTTCGGCCGAAAATGGGACAACTTGCACTTTTTTAACT
Organism: Taxus wallichiana var. yunnanensis; assembly: GCA_018340775.1. Classification (NCBI taxonomy): domain Eukaryota; kingdom Viridiplantae; phylum Streptophyta; class Pinopsida; order Cupressales; family Taxaceae; genus Taxus; species Taxus wallichiana. Next base: position 42,403,635 of record CM031240.1, on the reverse strand, counting down.
TTGGGACATTTGGGACATGAAAGCGTGGTTCGGGCGAATCGGCCGAAAATGGAACAAAAGGCCCATTTGGACTTGGGACATTCGGGACAAAAAGTTCGGAGTGCAGCGGTTTGGCCGGTTCGGGCGAAATTAAAGCAGGCGCACTTTTGAAAATGGGACAAAGAGCTGCGAGTCGCGACTCGGGGTTTCGGCCGAAAATGGGGCAACTTGCACTTTTTGATTTGGAACTTTGGAGCAAAGAAAGTGCACAAAATCGGATTGAATGTTTCGGCTGAAAATGGAACATCTCGCACAATAAGTTCAGGACACTTGGGACAAAAACTTCCGACGGGCCCGAAAATGGGACAAATTCGGAGGTTTCGGCCGATCGGAGAACAGAAGACCCGTTTGCACTTGGGGCGGTTGGGACAAAAATGTCAAGCGAGGCCCGAAATACTTACTGAGAATGACCCGAACTTAGATTTTTCAACTTGAGACTTTTTCCACACCACCGGCTTTCAGCGAGAAAAGACATTTAAACTCAAAATTTTGAAATTTTACTTTTGACAGGGGAATTTTGAGTAGACAACAAGAAGCAAACAAATATTATCATACTCATGTCGAGTTTGATAATGAGATGGAGAAGTGTCTTGGATTTTGGACTCGATCTACGACCAACACGTGATCCCTTGTGGAAGAGACATAGCTGAGGTGTTAAAGAAGTTCAGGCAGCGGATTCTGAAGTCAGTGGGTCCCTCTCAGTGACTGGCCACCTGTCTTCTTCCCCATTCTTTTCTCTTCTTCCCTTTCTTTTCCGTTTTCTTTGTAAAAGGTTGAGGTATTGCGGTTGGCAGTCCTTAACTATTCTTGGTTAAAAGAAACGGTTACGAAGAGTAACTGACTTGTAAGCTATATAATGGCATTTCTATGCCATTCGGAAAGGAGGAAGAACTTGGCATATTTTCTGAAAGTGTAAATAGATTACAAAGAAATCAATACAAAAGGACTTTTCCATTCTTTGTCTATCCGATCTCTGTTATTCCGAAGCTTTCGTTTATTTTCTTTGTGAAGATCATTTGTCTCAAGTTCGTTAGTCTTACCGATTGCATACTCTTGACTTTGCAAGATCGGTGATCTTGTATAACCAGAAGGAACTTTGTGTCCTTGATTAATGAATCATGTTATGTTAAGAAACTTTGTGTTACTAGCGGATGTTATTTACTGAGACTTTGTGTCTTTAAATTCCATCTTATTTATTCAATACAAATGATCTTGTTTCAATTCAACGTGACTTTCGCATACATAAAGAATTACTCGATATCTATAATTCTGCATGTTGCCTTTACTGCTCTTTCCCGTACTCTCATTTCCTCGAGTCCTTTTGTAATTGATGATCTTCAGAAAACTTGATTTCGTGATATCCAAGTGTAACCAACAAATTATGTTTTGTACATTTGTAAATAAGTTCGTTTACGAATAAGGAACCTCTCCGATTAAAGAGGAGGGACTTCTTGTCCACAGCTGACCCTTGCTCTTTGTAAAGTCCTATCGGCGACCAACAGTTTTTGGCGACTCTCACTTGGGAAAATCATATTCCGTTACTGTAATTTTTGATCATCTTTTGATCGGCGACTCCAGCGTTTTACTCGAGGAGAAGGACCCTTGGTATTGAAGACTCTCGGTTTCAGCTTTTGAAGCGAGCGAGGTTTTCCTTTCCCTTGATGAGAAATAGAAGAACTCGTTCGATAAGCACTCCACCTATTCAAGATAGAAGTCCTACGGGTGGTATTCCTTTAGAGCAAGCTAGCCCTGTCTGCGAGCTTTGATTCTTGCTAGTGTTGCGGTTCCTCTCAACCTGTTTTTCCAAGGATGGCGGCGCCATTACCATGGGGTCATCGTGTCGGGCCCCTTGCCTTCCTCGGCCTTTGCATGAGTTACCCGAGAGGTAGCTGGAAGAACTTTCCTAAGTTCGGAGGTGATGGCAAAGTGCATCGGATGAACACATCGCAGGCCTTCATTGTTGCATGTGGAGTCTAGGAGTTGAGCATGAAGGCGTCTCCGTGAGGCTTCGTTGAGGCGTTACGAAGATAATCTTTGCTGATTGGTTCTACCACCTTCGTGGCACTATCATTGGCCCGAGGCACAATGAGAACTCGGTTTGAAAACGTTTCAAACCAGCGAAGATGTGCATGCCTTGCTTTGCCCAAATTTCTCGAGATAAAGAAAGATTCATCGAAACCATGAGAGAATTTGTGGCCCGGTTCAACAAATTGATCAATAAAATTCCATGACCTACCCGACACATTTGATCAAATTCAAAAATGTTTCTTCCTAAATGCTCAATCGCCCAAAGTTAGTTATGCACTAATAAGGGCTAATCTATGACATTGGTCAAGGATCAAACTCTCGCATTTGTTAGTATCGAGGATGACTTGATCATGTCAGGGAAGTTGAGAAGAGACCCTCCCAAATCTAAGTCTGCTGCTTCTTCCTCTTCCACCCCTGGACCTAATGCTGATCCATTAGTTCAGAAGCTTGCGAATGATCTTATTGCTATAAAGAAACAATTGGCTCAGCATGCCCCTTATGCAGATGTTCCAAGAAGGAATTTTCAGCCCAGAAATCGTTTACCTCCTTCTCAAACAAGACTAGCACTTGAAGGACCTCCTGTTAAAGTTCCTGTGAATGCAACTTGTGAGGTTGAAGAACTAGATGATGATGAGGACAATGAAGCTTGCGAGGAGTATGCGGAGGAATTTGATGATGAGGCAGAAGAACTTGAGGGATCTCGGGTTAATTTCTTTACCACTGAGGGCATCGATGATGGAGATGATTATGATGAAGTGGTAGCAGACATGAATAGCGAATCATTTCTTTGTCATGACTCGAAACGAGACACATCGGAGGAGAAATACTTGCAGCCCATAAAGAAATCTAAGGAGCGATCGGCACTATTCCTGTAATTGCAAAAAGAGGATCTCCTATCCCTACTTCATCTGCACCAAAGGTGAGTCCACATCAATCCTACTAGTAAAGTTCCTTCTTTTTCTCCTAAAGTTGATAAGCCTAGAATTTCAAGTGATGATGGTCCATCCACTTACAGGTCTTTTGATATTATTGATCATCTTAAAAAGACTAAGGTTCAAATTTTAGAGGCTGAGTATTACCAAACCCATCCCAAAGCTTTTGCCAAAATGATTCAATTTGTTAATTCCCATTCCAAAACCACTTCTAAAGGCCTTTTACCTACTCCTCCTTACTTTCCTGACCTAGTCAGTATTCTTTGTCACCTCGCTGTGACAAAATTAAACCATTTTATGTAACACTTCTTATAGCTGGTCATAGGCTCAGTAATTGTGTCATTGACTCAGGAGCCTCAGATAACGTAATGCCTGCTAAAGTAGCTCATGCTTTAGGCCTGACCCTCACACGCACTTATGGGTCTTGTTACTCCATGGAGAGTAAAGAAGTGCCCCTGAGTCGGGAGAATTAAAGATGCACAAGTGGCTTTTCTTTGCCTTGCACGAAAAGAAAGTGTTGGCTACCATCTTAGTAGCGAGATATCCCCCTTCATACGGGATGTTGCTAAGTAGGAACTTCTACAAAGATGTGGGTGGGGAAATCCAAATGGGTGATCGCGTGCACTCGTGCCTATCAATGGACAAATGAAGAAGTTGATGCCTGAGAAGCAATCTGAGTATATTGTGCAAAAAATGGATGATCCTAAAGCACAAATACTCTATGAGGATATGGGTCATGGCAATTACATGATTATGTCCCCTGATGAAATCCAACTTCCCAGAATGTCACCTAAAGATCCTAATGGTATTTGGATTTTAGAGTTTCATGGAAGTTGTTCCTCAGATGGTTCTAGAGCTGGTGTCTTGCTAGTGTCACCTGAAGGAGGCCTACACCCCTTTTCATTTAAGTTGCAGTTCGAGAATACTAATAACACAGCAGAGTATGAGGCTCTCATTCTTGGATTGCAAGTGGCCAAAGAACAAGGTGTGAAGAATCTTCTGGCTTGTGGTGATGCAAAACTGATTGTAAAGCAAGTGAGAAGCCTTTTCCAGGTAAAAAATGGGAGGCTGAAACATTACGAGAATCGGTTTGGGATTCCATTGAATTCCTTGATGCTTTCTCCATTGAGGCAATACCTAGGAGAAGAACAGGCGGGGGCTGATTCACTAGATCTCGGGGTCGCTACTTGATTCCTCATCTGATTTCTCTCGGGATAAGTTCACCATTGAGATGGTCCATCGGCCTAGTGTACTGATAATGCCAATAAGCTGGAAAGTCTTCAATAATGATCAACATTTTCTTTCCTTCACTGGAACTCAAGGGTAATTTCGAATAGTGTATTTTGAGGGAAGTGACAACCTACCTCATGAGAATGTGCCCTTTGACCAGCTTGATCGCCCAAGGAAGAAGCAGATCAAGATGGATGCATCAATCTCAAAGGAAACAAGATTCCTAAAGGTTTGGTGAGTTTGGAGGAATTATTTGATAAACATGACGGTATGTGAAATCTAAAGCTTCTCTTGGACCTCGGAATCAATGAGTATGATAAGATTGATATTGGGAGTTCTAATGACCCTAAGCTAGTAAATATTGGAAAATGTTGCCACATGAGGAGAGAGAGAAAAGCAATCGATCTTCTAAGAAGGTATAAGGATGTTCTCGCTTACTCTTATGAAGATTTGAAAGCTTTGAAACCAAAGATATGTAGCACTCTATTCCTCTTAAGCACAGGGATTAAGCCTTTCAAACGAAGCAGAGGCAATCTGACCCCAAAATAGCGACACCATCTTTCGGGAGATACGAGAAGTTGTTGAAGGCTAAAATTATTTTTCCCATTCACCATTCAACATGGATTGCAAATATTGTGCCTGTTAGGAAGAAAAATGGTGAGATCCGCATCTGTGTTGATTTCAGGAACCTGAATCAGGCTTCTCTGAAAGATAATTATCCTTTGCCCATGATGGATCAAGTATTGCAAGTAGTAACAGGATCTGAAATGTTATCTATGCTTGATGGATTTTCTGGATATAATCAGGTAGAGGTTGATACTGTAGATCAACACAAAACAACTTTCACTACTCCTTGGGGCACCTTTGCCTACAAGAGAATGCCTTTTGGGCTTATTAATGCTGGTGCCACTTTCCAGAGGGCTATGGATCTAGCTTTTGGAAGCTTAAAAGGAAAGTGTATTGTCATATACCTTGATGACTGCAGGTGTTTTCCAATACACAAGAGCGGATCATTTTGATCACCTAGAGAGTTCTCTTTGAGATGCGAGAGAGCATGGGATCTCTCTCGAACCCTAAAAATCTGTCTTTTGTGTCAGAGAGAAAGTTATTAGGGCACATTGTCTCGAGGATGGTATTAAGATTGATCTGAATGAGTACAAGCTATCCAAGCAAATTCCTCTCCCAACGAGTAAAAAGGCGTGCACTCCTTCTTGATAAGATCAATTTCTTGAGAAGATTCATCCACGATTTTGTAGAATTAACTTTGAATATTTCTCGGATGATGAAAGGAAAGCAAACATTTGGTTGGTCTTACGAAGGAAAGGAATCCTTTGAAGGTATCAAGAGCTATCGCTAAAACTCCTGTTTGCTTTGTCCCGATTTCAAACAAAGATTTCATCATCTATTGCTATATCTTCTGAGATAATACCTTGGCTGCTGTGTTAACTCAAGAAGACTCTAATGAGCATGAGCTACCAATCGCGTTCATGAGCTATATTCTGAAAGATCACGAGTTGAAATACACCATGATGGAGAAACATGCTTTTGCAGTGGTTAAAGCTGTCAAGCAGTTTCACTTTTACATCCTCAACTCTCATTCCATGGTATTGGTCCCGGATACAACTGTTAAGTCAATCCTCACACAACAAGAATTTGGATCCAAGAGAGGGAACTGGGTTGCTAAGGTCCAAGAGTATGACATTGACATCAAGCCGACCAAGCTGGTTCGTGGAAAAGGTCTTTGTGAGCTCATTGCTGAAGGAGCTAAGCATGAATTATTGGAGAACAAAGTTGGCCTTCCTACCGTTCTGTTCCTTAGTTCAGTTGACGAATGGTATGCTGACATTGCCCATTTTCTCACCTATGGGGAATGCCCCTCTCATTTAAGCGCGAAGAAAAGATGAGTATTAAATTGAGGTCGGTGTAATATGTATTATGGGAAAATGCTTTGTTGAGTGTGGCTTAGATGGGAGATTTTTGAAGTGTGTGGACAAGGAGCAGAGAGAAAGTTGCTCTCGGCTTTTCATGATCGGACATGTGGAGGGCACTATTCATCAATGGTTACTGACTCATAAGATACTCAGTGGAGGATACTCACGGCCTTCCTTGTTCATAGATGCATCCGGTGGGTGGATAAATGTGAGGCTTGTCGGACCTTTGTGGGAAGACCTAAATTGGCTTCTTTTCCTCTTAAGCCGATTGTGATTGAGGAACCATTTCAACGGTGGGGTTTGGACTTCATTGGTACACTTAATCCCTTCTAGTGCTGGTCACACTCATGTACTAAGCACTGCCACGGACTATTTCACCAAATGGGTGGAAGCTATTTCAGTCAAGAGCACTACTATACAGTGGTGTGCGGCTTCATCAAAGAGAACATCTTGGTAAGGTATGGTGTACCTAACAAGATTATAGAGATAATGCCTCGAATTTCTCTTGGTGAGATAATGGACTTACTGCTATGGGTATGGCATTTCTTTGGCTCACTCTTGGATTACTACCCTCGGGGAAATGGGCAAGCGAGAATCTACTAACAAAAATTTGGTGACTATTATCGAAAAGTTAAATGAGTCTCAGAAAGCCACAAGAAGCTCTATGATGCTTTTGGGCAAACAGGGATTACAAAGAGAGAGCTATTGGGATGTCTCCTTTTCAAGTGGTATATGGAGTAGAAGCTCAATTGTCGGTGGCAGTGGAGCTGCCGACCTTGCACCTAATGAAGGCCATTGAAGATACTAGCTTGGTGATGCTCAGACAAGAGAATTATGTACCTGCACAAAGCTGAATGAGGACAAATTGATGGTTCTTTGATAGGATATCTGTTCACCCAGCCAGAAGGTAAAGTCTGTTTGACAAAAAGCTAGGTTGAGAGATTTCCAAGTTGGAGACACTATCTTTGTTATGGGAAAAAGACATGAACCTCGTGGCGGCCATGGAAAGTTTGATTCCTGTGGCTCGGACCTTTCAAGATTAGACACTTTGCTTTGGTGAGAATTCCTTTTATCTTAATTACATGGATGGTTCTCCTCTCCCACTTCCTTATAGTGGGCAATATCTCAAGTTGTTCAGTCTAGGTGATTAGGGAGTCCCTCGTATATGCATACGGTTTTTTTGTTTTTCTTTCCTTTTACTGTTTTGGTGTGTTTTCCTCTTGTATTGGTTTGTTTTTGACTCATTGGCCCAATGGATAAGGTACTAATCTGCTTCTCCCGAGTTTGTCTAAGTTCTTGCCTTGTCTCATTCCTTGAATTTATGCCAAGTCATCCCGGAAGGAGCATTGTTGTCCACTCAAAATTCCCTTCTCTAATAAAGTAAAATTTCAAAATTTTGAGTTATGAGTGTTTTTCTCTAAAGTGCCTAAGTCGTGAAAATTGAGAAAATATGTGTTTTGGGTCATTTGTATGTATTTCGGGCTGTCGGACATTTTGTCCCTTTGTCCCAAGTACGAAAGTGCATTTGTTCCCGATCGGCCAAATCCCAGAAGTTGTTCCATTTTGGGCCCGTCAGAACTTTTTGTCCCAAGTGTCCCAAAACTTATTGTGCGAGATGTTCCATTTTAGTAGAAACACCGACTGCGTGCTTCGCACTTTCTTGTTCCAAATGTCCCAAATCAAAAGTGCAAGTTGTTCCATTTTAGCCCGAAGCCGTAAGTCGCATACTCGGAAATTTTTCTCTCAAATGTCCCAAGTTCAAGCGGGCCTTTTGTTCCATTTTCGGCCGAAACACCGAACCGCGTCCTTGTGCGTTTTCGTCCCAAATGTCCCAAAATGCATTTGTCGTCTTCTCCTTGTTTACTTTAGAATCGGTAGAGCCGTGTGTTTCGCGCATTCCGTCTCACATGTTCCAGCGTACCAAGTGTCATTGGTGCTTATTTTCTGCTCTACCCGAATATCATGCTTATTTAAATTGGTGGTTATGTATTAAATGCGCATTCATGGCCTTTCTCTCTCTAAACGGCTATATATGAGCATTTTCCCTTTGCATTTTTGCACTACTTCCATCTTATCTTTTGCTCGAACCCTTGCGATTTACAATCTACGCGTGTTCCCCTCCCTCTGTAATTCCTTTAGTCGGTTTGCGGCTCTGTCCTCCTAAGCTCTATCAATATGAAGATCAAATTTCGAGGGACAGGAGCAAATTTCTCCACTTGAGTCTTTCGTTCACAATATTGGGGACAATGAAGCTCGTCATCTTGATTTCGATGATTTTGGGCAAGAATGGCGACGCAAACCCTACACCAATAAGGCTCGAGATGATTCACGATAGTGGTTTGGCTTTCTTTGGAGGTTTCCCAATCTCGGTCGAGTGTCTTGATACCATGCTTTCATGCGGAGCTCACTTGACCCGTTTGAGCGAATTGACCAATATACATGGGGAACTCATCACCAAATTGATCTTGCCGCCATTAGCACTTTGCTCGAGGATTCCAGAGATGGATAATGCCATAGTCGTTTCCCGGGATCAAGCACAAGGCCTGTTCGACCAAGACAGTGACAAATATAAGGCACGAGTGGCGAAGTCCTGGTGAAGAACCCTAAGAAAGGAGCTTCTCGTCTGACCAAAACCCTCTTACGAGTAGATTTCAATGAAGAGTTGTCAGACTTCATAATTTTGCTTGGCTCGGGTTATGGGTTTTCCCTCTACCAATAATTTCACTTCTGGATGTGCCCGCTCATCAGCATGGTGTGCGAAGGAACGCAAAAATATCAATTGGTGGAAATCATAAGCATGAATTTGATGGAGCAGGTGTCGATGTGCGTGAGCGAAGAAGTTCTATATGACTTCGTGCACGATGTATACCACAGCGTCGTCACGGCAATGGTTTGGCTTTTCTTACATCGGCGCTCACAAAGATGATCCATATATGCTTCTTGCCGCGATTCACCACAGAGACCAGCAATCGTAATTTGAAGGGTTGATGATGCTTTCACCATGTACGTGGTCGGGAGCTTTCGAAGGTGATCTCTGCTAGAAGGTTTTCGAGATGAAGCCATGACCACGATATCGCAATATGGTGCTTATTTCATCCAATTCGGAAATTTTCTTATATCGGGCTTGTTGGTATGAGAGCACTCCTCTGCGGCTTCCCATGTTCTGCGATGATAAAATGGCCTTGATAGAAATATGCGGCAACTAGACAAGTTGCCGAGAACTTGCGAGATAAGAAGATTTAAGCTTGCACTTTCCCATCTCTCGGGAAACTACACTTCCAAAACAGACTCACGGATGCTCGGAACATAGAGATAGCTCAATGGTACTATCACCGTTCATTTCTTGAGCCAAGAACCTACTTTGACTTGAAAAGTTTATTGAACAGAACATCAAGATAATCTACCATCATAGGGTAGATATCGAGAAGACTCTTTGGGCTGGTATGCGAGATGATTTTGAGGCTAGGAGAAGGCATTGTGGTAGGTTCTCCTGCACGATTGATCCTAGAACTCGGTCTATACCAAGTTCTGAAGGTCTCGGGATGATAATTCTGATCTATACTCGTATGAGTATGAAAATGTGATTAAGCACACTCCTTTGGAGGACACTGGATTGGAGCGAGGAAGAGAGGGATGATCAGGTGAGATCCTTGCTCCGGTCTTAGTCGGGACTAAGGTGCTGGTTTGACCAGAGGATGATTCGAGAATTCAAGAGGCATTCGGAGAATCCTCTTAAGGATGCTTCACACCAAGAAGAGAAGCATCTATTCCAAGGTCGAAACACCGGTGAAGACCCCTCACCTTCATCAATACAATGACTGCTTCTACTCCTTCATCCACTCAAGTGTACGAGAAAAAGCTCGAGGAGGTTAAGAAGGAGCACTGTGGAAAGTGACCCTCAAAGAAAGCAGGCAGAGTTGCCTATGGGACCAGAGAACATCATTGTTCTCAGTGAAAGTGAAGAAAGCGAAATACCAACTCTTGCAAGTGCTCCTGAAGATCCAGCTGATAAAGATAAAGAAATCCAGAGCACTGAGCTTTCAGGTGATGTTGACTCTTCTGCCGCAATTGCCCCAAGTGCCCCACTCACTTCTCAACTCGAGTCAACAGCTGCGCAGACCTTGAGCGTCATGAGCTCTCTGTCTCTTGGTCCCCTTGCCCCTCCTGCTGATTCCTCTTCCTCTTTTGCGTGGGTGCAACCTTTGGTTGACAAAAGGAAGAGGAAATTTTCCTCCCAAAGCTCAGGACCAAATTTTGATGCCGTTGCAGCCTTGTTGGGCACCACTCCTTCTCGTGCCAAGAGAGCCAAGGTTACCTCTAGAATAGTATCTGATGCTCAAGGTCAACAATTCCTGGAGATTGCCAAGCCTACAACGGATAAATCAGAGCAGGACTTGCAGGTATCTGACTTAGAGCTCTCGAGAATCCCAATGGGAGAGTCTACCCCTGAAGGTGAAATTCACAACCTCCAGGAAACAGTCACAAGAGTCATTGGGAGGGTAGAGAAAGGGCAACAAACTATTGAACAGTTGGAAGAACAGGCCCAGGTTCTCACAGGTTTCATCAAGTCTCTTTTGTCTAAGGACAAAGTTTTAGACCCTACCCCATTGACTACTCTCCCACCTCCTGTAATTCTAAGCCAAGATGAAGTGCAGAGTATCAAAGATATGCACAATTATTAATGTCTATGGCGGAGCTATTGAAGCCACAGTGGATGACATGCTTGTTGCTGGATTAAACTTCATCGATGAAGCTTTGAAACTCCATGAAAAGGTGAGCAATGTACAAGCCAAGCTCTCCTCCACTATCAATATCATGGATAAAGAGCTCAAACTCTGGAGCGGTTGCATAGTAGACCTCGACTCATGGGACAAGCGGATGAGAACGTTACATTGGCGAGTAAAGTCTTTGATGATGCGAAGGATAATCTGCCGAAGTCCTAGGTCTACGGTGTGGAGTGGAAGATCGAGTCTAGAGGAGGCTTTGGGAGGCCCGAAGAACAGGTTGGCGGAAGGGTGAAGCTTTCAAGACAACTTGGTCTCTGCTTTCAAAGATATACTGCTTGTCATCTTCGGGATGAGACTTACGGTACTTCCCTTTCCTTGCAAGAAATCAAAGCTCAATTCAGCTTTTGTCAAAGATAACCTATTCAGGAAGGTTCCATGTCGAGATAAAATGAAGGAGATTTTCTCTCTTGATACTGCCATTGAAGAAGTAAACAAAGATTATCATACTCATGTCGAGTTTGATAATGAGATGGAGAAGTGTCTTGGATTTTGGACTCAGTCTACGACCAACACGTCAGTCCCTCGTGGAAGAGACATAGCTGAGGCGTTAAAGAAGTTCGAGTAGCGGATTACAAGTCGGTGGGTCCCTCTCGGTGACTAGCCACTGTCTTCTTCCCCATTCTTTTCTCTTCTTCCCTTTCTTTTCCATTTTCTTTGTAAAGGTTGAGGTATTGCGGTTGGCGTCCTTAACTATTCTTGGTTAAAAGAAAGCGATTACGAAGAGTAACTGACTTGTGAGCTATATAATGGCATTTCTACGCCATTCGGAAAGGAGGAAGAACTTGGCATATTTTAAAAAGTGTAAATAGATTACAAAAAATCAATACAAAAGGACTTTTCCATTCTTTGTCTATCTAATCTCTTATTCCTAAGCTTTCGTTTATTTTCTTTGTGAAGATCATTTGTCTCAAGTTCGTTAGTCTTACCGATTGCATACTCTTGACTTTGCAAGCTCGGTGATCTTGTATAACCAAGAAGGAACTTTGTGTCCTTGATTAATGAATCTATGTTATGTTAAGAAACTTTTTGTTTCTAAGCGAGATGTTATTTACAGAACTTTGTGTCTTTAAATTCCATCTTATTTATTCAATACAAATGATCTTGTTTGATTCACTGTGACTTTCGCATACATAAAGAATTACTACGATATCTATAATTCGCATGTTTCCTTTCTACTCTTTCCTGTACTCTCATTTCCTCGGTCCTTTTGTAATTGATGATCTTCATAGAAAACACTTTCATGATATCCAAGTTTAACCAACAAATTATGTTTTGTACATTTGTAAATAAGTTCGTTTCTGAATAAGGAACCTCTCCCATTAAAGAGGAGGAACTTCTTGTCCCCCCTGACATTTGCTCTTCGTAAAGTCCTATCGGCGACCAACACAACCCTAGCGGAATAGCAGATGGATACCACAAAGGTCACCGTGACAACTAGTGTAATGTTGTTGTTTTGTTTATTTTAGTTAGGGGGTCCTCATGGGGGATGACCTCAAATTGTGTCATGGGCTTTGTGTGTGTGTTTCTCTTTTAATTTTTTTAATTGTGGAGTATTTGATTTAATTTGTGATGTAATTCCTTTCTATCATTGTTGATTAATGTGCCTTAATTAAGGGAATTAATCATGTTTTATTAAGTTATTGGGGATGTGACAAAATGGGTCATTTATTAGCATAGTTGGTTCTTTGAAATTTGTGATTTAGTTTGAGTGTTTGTGAGTTTGGTTGTTGTACATTGTACTGTTGACATTTTCACACCCTCTATAAAAGGGTCAACTCGAAACTTGTAAGTTTCTCATATTGATCGAGTCGAGGTTTGACTATGTTTGGGACAGCCACCTCAGAATAACATACAAATTTTAATTGTTTGGTTTTGGAAAGTCTTGGAAGTCCCATTTAGAACAAATTCTGAATATTCTACGATTCTGAGAATGCCATGCCTCATAGTTGCAGTCATTCCATTTGAAACCCTCATTATAACTATGCAATATCCATACATGACCATTGCAAAGCCTTGAGGAAGGCAAGAAAGGAAGCATGTATCGAGACATGAAGTTACTGAAGCTATGTATAGGGGAGTGAAATAAAATTTAGTCATCCAATCAAAGCATCAAAAGGTACATTTGATTTTTATTTATTTCCATACATAAGTGAATTGTTTAAGTGTGTTGAGCCGTACAAGTTCATTATTATCCATTCAAATACAAGAAATTACGAAAGGAAAGATATACATCTTATTACATAAAAATAGTTCATCTATTCATATGAAATAAAAGTACAGGTGAACCCCTGACAGTCGTGGGATGTAACTTACATGTCTTGGAAATAAAAGATACATATACTTAAAGCTATAAGAAAATGGAGAGATAAGAAACCCATCATTGCCTGTTTGGGTCGAGTTCTTTCTGCTTACGGATTTGCTTCATTTTTAGTTGCTTCGTCCTCATCGTAGTTCCCAGAAATAGGTACCTATGAACATACAGTATATATTGTTCAAGCTCTTGGATTTGGTCTATATCCATGTGTTTCCAGTTTTACGTGCTTGAACCTTTTAAAGAAAGAACATGCAAGATACATGAAAGATAGAATCAAAGGGAGCATCTCATAGTATAGTTGAATCTGGGCCAAGTACAAAAGGAATTCATAAGCAGAATGTATTTTTAGCAAACAATCAAATGAAAGAAATGAACAAAGTAGTTTTGCAGCAGATGATGTAGGTACAGGTTACCATCAATTTCACAAAGACAAAAACATATCTGAATGAGTTAGGATCATAACATTCAAGTACAAAATCAGTACCAATTGATCAAGTTGCATTGAGGAAGAAAAATCTCATTCAAAGCACTGAAAATGGAAAGAATCAAGTACAGGAAATGTTGATATTATTTTCAGATCTGAAAGAGTAAGGAAAATATTTTCATTTCATTACTTTCAAATAAAAACATCACTATTGTTCAAGATGTCAATACAAATTCCTCAAAATCTACAGGTTTCATGATCATCATACATGAAACATCATTGAATTTTGAAGACAAGCGGGCCTTCAACTTGCAAAATGGAAGTTATCTTCAGTAATGGTACGATCTCAAAAATAAAGTAGTCTATAGGTACAGATGTCTAAAAGTGATTCTTTTAAAGAAATACGAGTCCAAGTATAGTTTTAGAGAAGTCTTAATAAATGTTGTTGGTGTGTGGGATCCTATGTGTTCTCCACTCACATATGGAGGATCATCTCACATAGGTTAGGTTTACGGTTTGTTTTGTGTCATGCACTAGGGTTAGTCAACACCTATATGTATCCCTTCGTTTGACATTTATGAGTATGCCAAGACACTCTTGCTATCTTTTTCTATATGTGCAAGCTTTGTTACATTATGCAAGTTCTTCCATTGATTGATCGATTCCTCCTTGCGATTATGATGGAGCTATTAAGTTTCGTTTGGAGTGAAAGTTCATCGTGGTGCACCATTTTGATACGATTCTCGTAAACTCTTTCATGGTATTAGAGCTAATATCGGGTAAATGTGCATTTGTCATCTAAGTTGTGATTACTCTTGTTTTTGCTATTTTTACTCCTCGTCCAAGTTTTTTTATCATTAGATTTTGGAATTTCATTTTCTAACATTCTTAACAAATTGTTCTTGGAAATTTTGGTTTTGTTGTGTTCCTCATGTATGTGTAGGTATCTCCTTGATTTTTTAGGGATTTTGTAGCTACATTTAGCTAAGCATGACTAAATTTGGCGGATCAATTAAAACGGAATTTTTTTCTCTGGTTTTTTAATCAAATTTCTTAAATTGGAAGTGGAATTTTTTAGATCTCTTTTTTTTTGTTTCTTTGTGTTTTTTGCATGTTTTTTTCACAGAATACAAGTTTTTTATTTATAGCTTTGAGGTTCAAATTTCAATGTTTGGTGGTTTTCTTCTCTGCCAGGCTCCTTCTACACCGCCTTCGACCTATCTAAGCCCAGAGCTACAACCCCTGGCGATTTGTTTTCCAATGGGATCATCATCCAAAACCTCTTTCACATTCACCTTTGAACCGAGCCACTCCTTGGTGGTCTTTTGTTTTGGTGGGTGTAGTTCCTTCCCACAAAGTGACCAAGATTTGGAGACCCTCATGCACCATTTTTGAGTACGATTCTCATAAACTCTTTCATGGTATCAGAGATATGGTTTTGTTTCCTTAGAACCTTGGGTTCTTCCTCTGGTGAACATTTTTGGACTTTCCATCGTTCCATCCTAATCTCGCTTCGAGGTTCATTTTTGCATTTTCATGGTTGAGTTGGCTTCCACATTTTCCTCCTATTCGAGTTCCTACTATGACCTCCTATCCATGCTCGAGTCCTCTCTGTTTAAATTACTGCGTTTACTTACAGTTTTTCACCTTGGCATTCACTTTTTCATTTTTGACCTCAAAGGGTAGTGACTACTCGGAGCCTAACATTATTTTTGACCTACTAGACGTTGATCTCACTTCGACATCTCTCACAATGGTTAAACTCTCCAACCACCTCCACAAAGCTCTCTCTCTCTCTAAATCTTGACATTTGATCGCGGCAATTACATGGATTTTCCTTCCTTTCTCCTCTCAGCGTTGGATACTCTAAGCTCTCCATCTTTCCAGCGCTTAGAATGCCTTTAACTCAGGTTTCAAACAAACCATAAGTTTGTTCAAATTAATTTTTGGTAAGTTTTTTAAAATTCCTTTTTTGGTGGGATTTTTTAGGGGTTGTTCAAATTTTTGGTGGGTAATTCCTTTTAAAGGGATATATATTTAAATATTTAATTAGGATTTAATTTTTAATTAGATCTTAATTAGTATTTTTTTATTATTTGAAATTAATTAGATTTAATTATATTAAATCTAGTTTTATTAATTTCAAATCTAATTATCCTTTACGATTAGTCATTTAAAAATTGTCCTTCTTAACGCTTATTGTCATTTTTTCGAGTCCAAATAGCTCTAAAATTAGCTAAACAGGACATTTCTAAACGATAAATTTTAGGCGTTATTGTCGTTATTTTTACTAATCATGCACTCAAGTGTGTAGCAACACTCTAAGCACCTATTTGTCTTTCTTGTGCCCTTCTAACATTCGAAGATCATCAAGACTCATCTTGAGTTCGTTTAAAACATGTATTTATTATTATTATTGCTTGCACTAGTGAGTGCATCTACCACGGTTTATAGCAGGGGTATCCATTACATGTGAGACACTTTTTCTCACAATCAAGATTTGATTTCACCTCCTTCCTATTTTTTACAAGTTTTACTTGTATACGATTATCACTTTTTGCGCTCCATGAAACACAATTGTGGTATCCTCTCTTGCACGTTATTACGCTGATTACTGAGTGAGTTACCAAATATTTCAAGATGCATGCTCGGACCCGATTGTATTCAACGCACTAAACTATAAAGTGCGAAAAGAAGGGGGTTATTATATTGTCACAGGTGGTTATGATTCTTGTGTTTTCTTTTTGCATTCTTTCTCTCTTCTCTCTCTTCATTATGGATGCACTTTAAATTCCTTTTTTACGTCATTCAACTTCATCTAATGGAGATCGAAAATGATTATGAAACTAAGGGCTAAAGGATTATTCCACATCACCATGGGAGGCGAGGCTGAACCGGATGATGAACCTGAAAAATCTAAGTGGTTAAGCGATAGTGATGAAGCTTTAGGTCTTCTCTGTATGTCTATATTTCCTGAATTTCTCTTCCACATTGATTCATCCAAACACCTAATTGCGTCGAAAACATTAGATGGAATGTTTGGACAAAAATATGACATGAGAGCGCATGAGTTAGAAAGCGAACTACTACGGTTAAATCCTAGTGATTTTGAAAACCTAAAAGCATTATTTTCTAAGTTTGTCCACACTAGATTGTTTTTAAAGGAATTTCAAGTAGAGAAGAAATATTCTCAAGCCGATCTTGTCAATTCTCTCTAAGTTAGGTCCTGAATATTCCGTCTTTGTGTCAACTTTTTACGCTACAAAATTTGGCTTAGGCAAGGATTAGAATATGCCCTCCTTTGACTATTTTTGTCCCAACTCATTCGAGTATAGGAAAAAATCATTCAAATGGGGTCTCTCAAGTCTAAGTCTCATGCCCTTGTAGCGAGTACTAGTAAGGAAAAGAAAACTAAAATGAAGAAAGAAAGAAACAATCAACCTAATAAGGAAACCATGACCAAAACTAAATTTAACACGAATGCTTGGCTTCAGATCCTAGAATACGAGAAAGAAAAGTATTTGTGTTCCTATTCCAAGAAGCCTAGTCATTAAGAGCATATGTGTATGAGAAAACAAATTGATCACCTTACTCATATACTTAAGAAAAAGAAAATACGTGTTCCTGAGTCTATCAAACAAAATGCTTCGAAGACTGAGTCTTCTACTACAAAATGATCAAAATATGATAAGAAGAAAGGAAACGACATTGTAGCCAAAGTTTCTCCTTCATCGACATGGATTATAGATTCCGGTGCCTCGCACCACATGGCTTCTTTGCAGGTTGATTTCTCCAACATCGAGCCTTGTGGTATGTCCCAAATCATGATGGGTAATGACATGATAATGTCAGTTTTTGGTAGTGGATCGGTAGAGATGGATGGGGGAACATTCAACCAAGTGTTGAGTGTCCCTGATCTCTCTACAAATCTCCTATCATTTTACGAAATTACTCACCTTGGTGAAGGAAACCGAGTGGAATTTTTTTCCTAACTCGGTGATTATTCATGAGCTTAACAATGACACTATAATGATAGTGAGGAAAGGTGGATCACCATTCTTGGTTTTATACCTTTTCCCACTCTACTTCAAATTATACGCCCACTTCCTTGTTCACTCATGAAAATGAGGTTAGTAAGCTATGACATGAGCATTTTGGACATCTAAATTATCGCTACCTTGAACAATTGAGAAAAAATAAATGGTCGATGGGTTACCCTATTAGCATTAGTTTATTTTTAATACATTGTTGTTTGTTATGTATTTGATGGACAGATTATAAGCTGTCCTCCTTCCTCCCGCAGGCTTTATATTTGATGCTCTGCTCATTTGTTTCATACATTGAATAAATCATTCTTGTCTCTGCCATCATTGGTATCAGAGCTCTAATTCTTTCCTTGGCATGGAGCGACCTGCAACAAAGATCTGTCAAAGTGCAGCAACCTGTCTTCCTTAGGCATTTTTTTCTCCTGTCAGAAATCTGCGTGGAAGCACTCTTTGGAGCTTTGGCATTTGATGATTGTGTTTGAGCGACCTGCTTTGAATCTATTTTTGGTTGTTGTATATCAATTTTTGCAGTGCCCTAACTAACTATTTCTTTAACCAGTGAATTGTGGTTGGCAACGTGGTAAATTAAAACTACTATGTGTTTGGAGCAGCGATCTGTGTTTTGGTGTATCCTTGGTGTGGAGTTTTTTTGAGAAAGAAAACCAACCTGTATGGAAATTAGTGCCCATTGAAGAAAATAGTTTTGCATTTCTTTGTGTGTTGTGCGTGGAGGTGGTAAGCCGTGAGGAGAATTTTTCATGGGCGAAGCCCCGACTGCACTCAAGGAGACAAGTGGTGACTTTGTATGGAGCCGTGTCGGCCAAAGCCTCGTGACTGTGTGGAGGATCTCATCAGCAAGGCCACCATACCATCTACCTTGTATTTTTCCCACCATGAGCACTCACGTTTCAGCAGAGCCACGTTTGACAGTTTCCAGCATGTACATGTCACACATTTCCAATGCCGAGAGTGTTACGAGAAACCCTTCTACTCTGGGTCACCTCTGAGAGCCCAAGAGGACACCACCGCATCTATTTTGCCTTGCTCAATGAATTGTTGAATACCGATGCGTATTATTTGATGAATTGGTGTGTTAAGGATTGTTTGACTATTTTTGGTTTAACGTGTGTTGTCAAGCACACGAATTAAATGAAGAATTGTAGCACGAGATATGATGTAGATGATGAACACGAAGTAAAATGCCCACGGGAGCATCTGTGTCTCCTTTGCACGAGCTTATAGAGCCCATCTTCATGATAGGTTTCTTGATAAGCATTTGTAACCATTTTTGAACAATCAATAAATAAAATTAAATTTTGAGTTTTTGGAAATGTCTGCACCTTGCATTTTGTTGTCAAATTCCCGATTCTTTAAAAAGGGCCAAATTTTTCCGCATGGAAAACCAAGGTGCGGACAATTCTTTAGTTTGAAGATCTTTGGGGGATTGTTTACGGCATGGACGCCCCTCCCATAGACGCTGATCTGTTGGATAAGTATAGAAAGGATGATGTAAAATCATTAATGCTTATCACTCGAGCCTTTTTGATGAGGTTCAACCTCACATTCAGGAAGCAACCACTTCCTCTATGGCATGGGCTGCATTGTGTACCATCTATGAAGCCAAGAATCTAATGATGATGTTGCATCTTCAGAAAAATCTTCACACAATGAGTATGCATGATGGCGAATCAGTCAAAGCCTTCTTGCGGCGTGTGGCCGAGTTACGCGTAGAACTTTCTACTCTCGGTGAACCGGTGGATGAAAAGTTGCTAGTCCTACTCACCTTGCAAGCTCTTCCTTCCTGGTTTTGGACACTGATCACCATGTTGACCATCACTCAATAGGAGGTGAGTTTTGTCAAACTGGTGAATTATCTCTAGCAGGAAGAAGCCATTCAGAATGTTTAAGAAGCCTTCGAAGATAAGGCTCTCATCACGAGGTAAAAGCATAAGCCTCGAAAAGGAAATCAACTCCCTAGAATCAAAAAGCGGTATCCGGAGGAGTAACCTTCTCGTGAAACACCACGGGGCCACCCCGAAGCAAGCAGAACAATAATAAGGCGGATCAATGGTGCCACATTTACTCCATGAATATGCACACGAATGTGAATTATTATTACAACGGTCATGCAAGCATGGAAACTAGTGCAAAGAGAGCACTTCGGCCAAGGATATTTAGAAATCCCAATGGCGTGTTCGTAATCGAGGCGAAGGGTCATATTGCTACTCAGCAGGATGCCTCCTCCAATTAAGAGGTTCCAGGACACAACTCATCCAAACATTGTCCTAGTCTTGCAAACTTCACGGCTGTCGAGAAAGTGTCTACGTTGATTGATTCGAGTGCTAGCAAACACATGACTAGCAATAAGAAGTTATTCCATACCTTGAGTGACTAACCCATGGAGATCGAGATCACCATCGCGAGATAATCATGAGTATATTGTGGTGGGGATTGGTGATGTCATCATTTCTCTTGGGACATGAAGATGTAGCTCACAAAGGTGCTATATGTTCCGGGTTTGACCTCAAATCTCTTGTCATGAGTCATCTTCTTAATCATCGAATGCGGGTCAAAGTCTTTGTTCGAAAGAGGGGTCAAGTCTTGCATCATTTCCTAGGGAGACTTAATTATTGCTCAAGCATTTATGAAGGGCCATCTATTTTCACTAGATGTATTCACTTCATCTAACATTTCTCTCTCTACTTGGCAATGCGAGTCCAACTGCGCTATGGCACTTTCGATATGGTCATCTTTCTCTGGGGATGCACGCATCATTTCAATGCCAGGAAATGGTAAGAGGGCTTCCTCCACTCTCTCATTCCTTACCTGTTTCTCGAGATGTCTTGCAGGTACACAACATAGAGTCCATTCAAACAGAGCTCTTATCATTCTACGGACCATCTTCGGGTTGTAGACATCGATGCATGCGGACCCTGCCCGGCTAGTTTGCAAGGTTTTGAATACGTCCACTCATCATTGATGATTACTTACGGAAAATTTGGGTATATTTTCTCCGAGAAGAAGAGTGAGGCATTTTCCAATTTCCAAACCTTTTATCGGTAAGCCACCAGGGCGTTCGGGAAGCCTCTTCTTCTCATCCGCTCGAGATCGAGGGGGAATTTGGATGGGCAAGATGATTCTTCTCGGAGAAGAAGAGCTAAGTGGAGACTTATTTGTTAATATAGGCACACTAGAAAACACATCTTCACATCGAGTAGTTGTAGCACCAATGTCTCGAAATGGGTCCGAATACTATTAGGGATGCACACAGAAATCACTTCCGGCCCTTCTACGGGAGTCGAACACGAAGTCAAGCCGGACATTAGGTAAATTTTACACTCATGATTTCAGTTGTTGATAGCACCGAACTGACACTATTCGTGAGGCATTAGACCAACCACAGTGGAAACAAGATATGAATGCTGAATATGATTCCCTACTTCAAAATTGGATGTGGGAACTTGTCGATCTACCTCTAGGTAAGAAATCCATTGGCTGTAAATGGATTTTCAAAACAAAATATAAAGGCAGATGGTTCAATCAAAAACATAAATCATGACTTGTTGCAAAGGGTTATGCTCAAAGAAGAAGGAATTGACTATGACAAAGACCTTTTCACCCACTGCGAAGATCAAAACCATTAGAGTTTTACGTGCCTTTGGCGGCACAAAATGGATGGAAAATTCAGCATATGGATGTCAAGAGTTTTTTCTAAATGGTGATCTCAAAGAAGAAGTATACATGGCCTAACTTTGAAGGGTTTGTAGACGAGAATCAACCAAACAAGGTATGTCATCTTATAAAGTCACTTTATCAACTAAAACAAGCACCTAGGGTAAGGTATATAAAAATTGATGATCACCTATTACGGCATGGATTCACTCGTAGCCCTCGGATACAAATTTGTATATCAAGAAGGTAGGAACAAAGAATGTTATTCTAGTTTTATCGTAGATGATCTTGTGATCATAGGAAGTTACGACAATCTTGTGGATGATGTAAAGAATGATCGAAGAAATCCTTTGACATGACCAATTTGGGGCTACTTCACTCTTGTCTTGGCTTAGAGATATGGCGAGAATAAGAATCATATCTTCGTCTCCTAGATTAAATATGTCCACACCTATGGAAAAAGGTTTGCAATTATCTAGATTCTAGGATTCATCGTGGATAGATGGCACTCACTACGGGAAGCTTGTGGGGAGTCTCACTTACTTGACTTATACGGCCAAATATTTGCTTTGTAGTGAGCTATCTCGCGGTTTTATGCGAGAGCCAAAGAAATGTCATTGGATAGTAGCAAAGCATGTGTTGAGATATGTCGAGAAATAGTTGACTTTTATGCGGAGTAACAAAAAAAGAACACTCAGTTCTTCTTACAGGGATATACAAACTCGGACTATGCAGGATCCGTTGATGACAGGAAATCCACTTCAGGGTATGTTTTTCATCTTGGATCTGGACCTATCTCATGGATTAACAAGAAGCAAACTATTGTTTCTCTCTCATCCACTGAGGCTAAATACCACTTTTCACAAGGAGATGTGTGTGAATTAATTTGGTTACGTCACATTCTTGTAGATATAGGGATTCCTAAAGAGAAACCTCCCATCATTCATTGTGAAAATCAAGGTGTGTTGAAGCTTGTGAAGAATACTATTTTTCATGAAAGAACAAAGCATATTGAGGTTCAATGTCACTACATTCGTGAATAGGTCTTGAACCACCAAATTCAGCTCCAAGATCTTACCCTCTTTGATTTTCGGGTTACGAGATATTCTCACCAAGCCTCTCGGTAAGGTGAAGTTTGATTTGTTTAGGGGGTACATATGTAGAAACAATGTATTAAGGGGGGGAATGTTAGCATTAGTTTAGTTTTAATACATTGTTATTTGTTATGTATTTCATGGACAATTATAAGCATTATTCTCCTTCCTCTCGGATGATTTATATTTGAGGCTCTGCTCATTTGTTTCATGCATTAAATAAATCATTCTTGTCTCTCTGCCATCATACCCAGCGTCAAGTTTTCTAAGGGTATTTGTGAGGGTTGTACCCTTAGAAAGCATCCTGAAAAGAACTTTGACAAAGGAAAATCCTGGAGAGCTACTCATCCTTTGGATCTTGTTCATAGTGATATTTCTGGTCCATTTCCATCTCCTTCTTTTACTAGAACTCTTTATGTGCTCACCTTCATTGATGAATATTTGCGATATACTTGGGTATATTTTCTTAAGCTTAAGTCTGAAGTCTTTGAACATGTTCAGGACTTTAAGGATCTTCTTTGAGAATAGGTGAAATGGTGCATTAAGGTTCTTCGAACCAAAAATGGAGGTGAATATTTAAACAATAGGTTCATGTATTTATGTACTCTTGAAGGGATCTCCTTGCAGAAGAGAGTTTCTTATAGTCCTTCACGAGAATGGAGTCGCGAAAGAGAAAGAACCGTACTATTAAGGAGGTGGCCACTTGTATAATTTACTCGAAGTCTCTTCCTCCTAGTTTAGGGCTGAATTAGTGAATTGTGCTAATTATATTCAAAACCATGTTCCACACAAGGTAGTAAGAGGGATAACACCCTTTGAATCATGGTTTTGATGCAAGCTTTGATGTTGAGCACTTTTGAGTCTTGAGATCCAAGGACATGGCTCAGATTCGAAGAAGAAACATAAGGAATTGGAACCATAATCCAAACCTTGTATCTCTGTAGGGTATTCTAATGGTGTGAAGGGATATCTATTGTTGAATCCTACTTCTCGTGAGATTTATATTGAGAGAAGTGTTAAGTTTGATGAGTTTTCTTTGAATTCTACTTATCTACCTATTGAGGTTCTTGAACTTGCTTTGATTCAAATTCGACTCATCGGATGATGATGTTGTTGAGCATGATCCTCTTCTTGATCCTCCCGACCATTAAACTTTTGAGTCTTCTGATTCTGGTAGTGATGATGAGGACTATGTCCCTTATCACTCGAGTGACGAATCTTCGACTCGAGCTTGATCCTCTTGGTCCTCTTTGGGCTAGGAAAACTTTGAAAAGTCTTTGGAGATTTAGTTGGAGATAGTTCGGATATGAGACATACTCACTCAAATTTCATTCAACCAAACTCTTTCTTCACCTATGATTCTTATCCAAATTCTTTTGAGAGGCTTACGGTATTCTGAGAGGGATTACGCCATGGGTGAGGAGTATTCCCCTCTCGTGAAGAATGATACTTGGGATCTCACCCATCTTCCTAAAGGAAGAAAAATCATTCATTGTAAGTGGGTTTTCCAAACAAAGTATGGAGTAGATGGAGACGTAAAAATTTTAAAGCACGATTAGTAGCTAAGGGTTTCTCCCAGGATAGTGAGGTTGATAATCTTTGAAACCTTTACTTTGGTTACAATGATGAATTCTATTTGATTGACCCTTGCCATTGTCATCGAAAATAGATGGAAAGCCCATCAAATGGCCGTTAAGAGTGCCTTCCTTCATGGTGACCTAGAGGAAGAGATCTACATGGAACAACCTCCAGGGTATGTCCATGATCCCCCTCATTTTAAGTTAAAGAAGTCTCTTTATGTCCTTAAACAAGCCACTCGGGATCGGTATGCCACGATGGACTCCTTTTTACTTACATCGGGGTTTACTAGATGTCTTTCTGATTCAAATGTTTATATTCTATGGAAAGATGACTCCATACTCATTCTTGTTCTCTATGTTGATGAATTGTTGATCACAGAAGCTCTTCCTCTATCATTGATTCTGTAAAGATCGCCTTGGCCAACAAGTTTTCTATGGTGGCTTAGGTCTGCTTCATTACTTTCTTGGGATCCATATTTCAAAATCGGCTCAGAATTTTTATTTTTCAACCTAAGTATGCTCTTGACTTGTTTGCTTGTTTTCAAATGTCGATTGCAATTCTTCTCCTACTCCCTTTCTTTATGGGGTTAAGTTGGTTTCGATTGCTCTACTTCCTTGGTTGATGGTACCCTTTATTGACATTGGCGGGGATTTTTATTTACTTGACTCAAAATCAACCAAATTTATCCTATGTTATTGGGATCATGTCCAAATTCATGCAAGAGCCACATGAGTTGCATTGGAAAGAAGCTAAGCAGATCCTTCATTATGTTTGTGGCACCTATACTTATGGAATTCACTATTATGGAGGGGTGGATATTGACTTGATTGGGTTCATCGATTGATTGGCAGTGACTTAGATCATCGAAATATACCTATGGCTGTAGTTTCTCTCTTGGTTCGGGTTTTATTAGTTAGTCTAGCAAGAAGCATAATGCAATTGTGATATCTTCTATAGAGGCATAATACAGAGAGGAGCGATTAACAACTTTGCCACATAGGTTGTTTGGCTATAGGGTATTCTAACAGTTTGGCATCCAATTTGAGGCATACCATTATCTATTGTGATAACACAAGCACTATCTCAATTTGTAGAAATCCATTTCATCATTAGTAGATGTAGCACATTGAGATCCATATGCACTTCATACGAGAGCTTATTCATGATGGTATCATCAAAATTAAGTACATTTAGATAGCTGATCAGATTGCAAATATATTCACCAAGCCCTTCATTGAAGTGAAGTTTCTTCACTTGCGAGTCTCTTCTTCTGGGTTAAGGTCTTATGCATCTACTCATCTTCTTTGGGATATATAGTCCTTCTCTTCTTCTTCTTCTAGGAAGATGTTGTTTGTACATGGAAACCTTATGAGGCATTTAGTTTGTAGACCCCATTAACACAAATTTATTAGTTGTTTAGGAGTGTCTTCTTGTTATGTCGACTCATCATAGCCGCTACTATGGCTTCGATGAAGGGGTGTGTTGGTGTGTTGGATCCTATGTGTCCTCCACTCACATATGGAGGATCATCTCACATTAGTTAGGTTTACGGTTTTCTTGTGTGTCATGCAAGTAGGGTTACACAAAACCCTATATGTATCCCTTCATTTGACATTTATGAGTATGCCAAGACACTCCATTGTGTTTCTCTATATGTGTAAGCTTTGTTACATTATACAAGTTCTTCCATTGATTGATCAATTTCTCCTTATCATTATGCTTGAGCTATTATGTTTCCTTTGGAGTGCAATGTCATCATGGTGTACCATTTTCGATACAATTCTTGAAAACCCTTTCAAATGAAACTCCAACTTATGAGTTTCAGGTAAAAATTATAAAGTACGAGATTTAGTTATCAAGAAATTTCAAAAATTCAAACATGGTACATCAAAAGTTGTCTTCTCAAATGTGTAACTCAAATGGCGACTCCAAGGGAGAGAATATTGAACAGATACGGTCAAGTAAATTTTCCATTGGTCAAGAAGACAATCCTCTAATAGAGGATCTTCATCAAGCTGTAAAATGTCTCTTTGTTGAACTTTACACCAAGGATGTTCATTTTCTGATGGAACTTATCCAAAATGCAAAAGACAATGACTATCCACCTAATGTGGAACCCTCATTAGAGTTATTTATCACAAGCAGAGATATCACGGCTATGGGTGCCCTTACAACTCTCTTGGTCTTTAACGATGAGATGGGCTTCACCTCCACCAACATCAAATCTCTCGAAGTAAAGGAAGATCCATGAAAAGGGGTTTCTAGACAAATAATCAGGTCATGATTTAGATATCAAAAGGTCAATGTTATTGGCATAAGAAGTGGATAATATGCACAAAAGAAAAGGGAAATCACTCAGAACTTCGATAGACACTTGAAGATATAGTAACGGCCAATACCCCTCGGTAATAAATGAAAATTCACAGACAGTGGAATGATTGGAGAATGCCAAAAAATGATACCCAAAAGTATTTCTAGGCTCAGAAATCATAAGCGAAGCAAAGTAACATTGAAACACAAAGGTTTTCAAAAAATCAATGGCAAACAAGAAAGAAGTGAACAAATAAATAGATACAGTTGTGAAAAATAGAGCTTACCTTTCTTAGTTTAATGGCGGCCAAGACCAATAATTCTAGAGATAGAAAATCTTCGAGCTAGAGCTTCAATGGTGGTTAAGGTCACATTTGGCTCAAGTTGAAATAGATGAAAATGGCCATATTGTAAATTTTTCACAAAAGCTCCAACATCATAGAAATGGTGAATAATATAAGCTCAAAATCACTACGAGAAGGAAAATTTGAGCCCGAATTAGTAGAAACATGGGTGGTCATAGCCAAAGAAAATACCCAGCTCAAAAATACAAATACCCATAATTCAAAATGCCCAAATCTAAAAACCATAGAGTTCAAATTCTTAGAAAACTAGATGAAAGGAAGTTTCAAATCGATATTCAGGGTAAATGCAAAGAAATGACATATTTCAGTTTTTGTTGTAACAAGAAATATAGAAATCTTGATGAGCATAAAATCATGGTGAATTTTCTCAGGGCACAATACCCACAAAATAATGCGAACCCGATTCGGGAAAAATAGTAATATATCAAGAACTTACAGATTTTCAAATCTTTGACCACCCTTAGAAGGAGCACAAGGTGAAATGATGAATACCCAGGATAATTTTCTAGCTTAGAGGTCAATTCCATCCAAAAAATGCAAAGAAGTACAAAATTCTCAAGAATAAATAGCTCATCTAACCAAAAAGCTCCCGAACCAGAATTTTGAATATCATAGAGTTCCTCAAATATCACAGAGCACAGTGGCTCGAGAAGATAATCAAACAAGCCAAAATAGCACATGGAGGGAGCCTAAGGGCTTAATAGAAGAAATCATGGTGGCCACATTTCTCATCTCTCCAATAGGGAGGATCTCAAATGAACAAGGTGTCAAAGATATCTAGTAATGCAGTGAAAAATTAGAAGCTCAAAGAAATATCCATGGGGGCCTTCTTCCCTAATAAAATTAGAGAAAGTACATGGTGGAATCAAAAGGAGTTATAGAGTGAGCACAAGATATAAATCATGGTCGTAGAAGAAAATTTGACATAGCTCCACTAACTCACAGAGAGCTCAAAGTGATTATGTAGAATCACTAGGGTTCCAATGTTTTTTTTTTTGTTTTTTCCATCTAACTCTCCAAGTTAAATAGACCCAACTAGAGTTATAACAAGTACAAACATGTCACATAATCAAAAACCCTAACTCACCACTAGTTAGTTTAGGGTTGTATTATCATCAAAAAAATATCACAAAGGGTCAAGCCACCGTGAAAAGGGGACCAGCCCCATAATAAACCAAATCATTGCTTTTGACCTTTTCTAAGGTCTAAAAACCTTATTACCACAAAAATCAAAACTGACAACCAATGATTGCTGAAAAGGTGAAGCATTGTTATAGATGATATCAATGTTCAAAAATGGCCAAGTGATAATAATATGTGCTAAGGTGTCATTCAAAATCATGTATGCCAAATTGCCAAGTCAAAAGGGGACTAATAATGCCAAGGGATTCCTTACCTTAAACTTTCCAAAATATGCCTCGAACTCTTGTAAAGGTGGTCCCCACATGGGAGCTAAAGAAAAGACATCATTTCCATTTTCACAGAAGTCAATTCCATGTGACCACAAGAAGACAAAAAAATTTCGACATCAGAACAAAGGTGGTCCCAATCAGGATAGATGTGGGATGAATTATTTTACAAATTATTACAAATAAAGTATTTATTTTGCTCACTCACAAAGGGATATATTATTTTGTATGTGCATCCGAAGGAAAAGTGGATCAAAATTTTGATGTCGCATCAACCACAAAGACAAAATTTGCATGAGCAATGAAGGAGACTTGTTCATCAAGAAAGATTTATTATTACCAAATTATTCACCCATTATTTTCTTAAAATAGAACATTCAACTTAATTTGATTGTATGTAATCAAAGGTGATTAATGGCTATTTATATTTGTTTTCTTTATTTAATTCCTCTATTTATTATTAAATAAAGGATAAAATTACAATGCATGGGTGAGTACAATTTTAGCCTATTTTTAGGAAGGGTGGGTGAATTAATTTTTCTATATATTGTGTGCTTAGGAAAAGGATAGAGGAGGAATTTTTAGATATAGGAGTGCTAAAGAAATTTTCTGCTAGTTTTTCCTTTGAATGTGAAGTACTTTCTACCTTTCCAATTATTTGTAGTCTTTGTATATTTCCATTAATCTTTGAATGTTTAATTCCCGATTAATCATCTTACCCTGTTGCAAATTAAGTAATTTTTGCATGATAATAATGTGTATGTGTGACTTAGTAGTACTGTTGTGATTCTATCCCTCAATACATCAAAGTGTTTACCCTTAATTATCTTCAAAAATTTTGGCCTATGCATCAAAAATTCATTCCATATCAATTGTGGATGTACTCGGTCAAGACCTCATACAAGTTTTGTGTATCACCTTAGTTTTAATTTCATTTTTATAGTCATCTTTTATCCTTAAACCCTAGAAAATCAGTTTAGGATACATCAATAAGGAACCGGCCTTGATACTGGAGACTCACCTCAAAATAGGTATACCCATAGACCTAAGGTGTTTCCATTATATCTACGAAAGAGAGAGATAAAATTTACAAGCTTAGAAACACTGCAGCCATCTCTCTATAGGGTGCACTTTTGAGAGATAACAATTTTTGGCATGCTCGGTGGGACAAGGACTAGAAACTACTATTGATGTGTTCTGAAGATTCAAGATCCAAGTAGAACTCATCTGGCGACTCCATAAATCTGATTTCAGATTAGTACAACACTTAACAACATCATCAAATTTTCAGCTATAGTTTTCGGTATTTCTTAAGAAAATTAGATCTATTTATTTGTTGTTATCAGCCATTTTTATGAGCAACAGACCTATTTTTCATAGTTTCAATATTTTATGAGGTCCTGCAGCCATGAACCCTCATTTTCAGCAGTATTATCAGCCAAACCAGCAACCCTTTTATCCAATTTCCCCTTCAGACCAATTTCATAACCCTTATCAGAATGAATATCCTTACCCAAAATCTTGGAAATCAGTATGATTGTCAATATGATGATCATTACATTGTTAAAGGTCAAAGTTATGTAGAGGTTATACTAAATGTGAAAGATAAAATTGAGATATTAACTTAGCAGCTTTTTAATGAACAAGCTATGCGAGAAATTGTTAGTAGTGAAAACTGATAGACATTCGGTTGTAGAACCCTGTCAAAAGAGTTTTCCCACTTACCTTCCCTATCATAATTCAATGCCTATATGTTCCCCTTGTTAGCCAAAGCATCCCATTCATCAAATTTTAAATTATCAGGCTGTTGCAATTCCTTCTTTTCCTACCCCACAATCATGCATTGAACCCAAAATAAAGTGTCCAAATTGGTGTTCAGATGTTGTCCTAAAAATAGAGTTTGTACCCCAGCCTCTCTTTAAAGAATTTCTAGTTAAGGCTAAGATTAGTCCCACTCCTCCTTTACTCATACTTCCAGTCCAAGAAAAAGAGGATCATAATATCATTCAGAGTTTACATCCAAATTGAAAAAATAATAGTTGGTATTTTTACAGAACATAGAGCAATGGGCTTCTAAATTTCAATTTGATCATACTCCAAAATTAGAGGAGAAACCCATTCAAAAGGTACGTTTGATTTTTCAACAGATCTAAAGTAGATTAGGGATGATCAACAATCTTTGTGTTCCAAGAATAGCGTGCATGAAAGCACCATACTCCTACAAACTACTAATTCATCCTAGTTGGTAGAACCTGAAGGAAATTTTCAAATAATTTCCGAAGATAAATCAACTGATCTAAAGGATGAGCACTTGGTTTGCATCTTATTAGTTTCCATGGTTGATGATCAAAAGAAACAAATCAGTTTCAAAATAATCATGATCAAACAATTGAGTGTGAAGACCCTCATTATGTTGCATGCATGGAGATAGTTGTGTTATTAGGGACTTTTAATGTTTCACAAGGACTATTAGATGGTACTGCAAGTATTTGAGAGAAGCTATTTTTATGGAGGAGATGAAATGTTCAGAGAAAATTGTAAGAAGGGATAGAGTGAAAAAATTTGAAAGTGTTTCAAATGTCACCTTGTAGTAGTGGATTAGCAGATTGAAAAGGATGAACAACAATTTGAAGACTCTAAAATATTTTCAAACAATTTAAAGAAGGAGAACAACCTTCTCATCATCTTCATGATGTTATGATTGATGATATACAACAACTTGAAGAGGCTGAAATTTTTTAGATTGGTTTCAGATTGTCGAAAAGAATATACAATAGTTTATAGAGGCAGATCAGCTCTTAGAATAACATTCAAAATAGCTTCAAAAAGAACCCGTGATCGAAAATAAGGTTCATTTTTCAGTACAAGACAAGAAGATTATATTTTTAGCTATTTGGAGGCCATGTCCTATTCGTATCTCATTGGTTCACAACATGCCACGGAAATACTAGAATTCATGCTCGTATCAGAGCCTAAGAATGAGTGTCAAGATACTCAACAATTAGTTCCAAATCCTTCAAAATAGTTTGTAGATCAATTAGAAAGATTCTTCGTGTTTTGGGCTAAGTTTTGGAACAAATTCAAGGTACACATCTCATTTTTAGTTCTTTCATGCTACTTGTTTTACAAGCTGAATTCATCGTCTTAGTTCGAGAAATCAAAGTTATTTTTCACTCTTATCTTAGGTTTTATTTAGCCATGATTTGCAATTGGTTAGAATAGGGTAAATTAGGATTTCCCTTTCAATAAGTGCAATTCATGCACATTGCAATGTTTTCAATTCAATAAGTGCATTCGTGCACGTGATCCAAGTTACTGAGATCCTTTCTACTTTTACTTTGTTTTTTAGAAAAGGGTTGGACCTTCAGAAAGGCATATTTTGGTTACATGTTTTGGACTCCATGCCCAATGGAAAAGAGCAAGGCACTAGTTTACAAGCTAGTAGGTAGCTTTCCTGAATGATTGCGAATTACTAACATTTTTGCACCCCGTGTGCGAAAGGGTCAAGTTGAAAATTTTAAATTTATCAGATTGATTGATTTAGAGGTTTGACTATGTTTGGGACAGCCACCTCAAAATAACATACAAATTTTAATTGTTTGGTTTTGGATAGTCTTGGAAGTCATGTTTGGATCAAACTCCAAATAGGCTATAGTTACAGAATGCCATGCCTCATAGATGCAACCATTCCATTTGAAACCCTCGTCAGAATTGTGTAACAGCCGTAAACAACCATTGCAAAGGCCTTGAGGAAGGAAGAAAGGCAACATGTATCGACATGAAGTTCGAGCTTCATGGAAAGGGTGTGGAATAAAATTCAGTCATCTAATGAACATCAAAAGGTACATTTGATTTTAATTTATTTCCATACTTAAGTGAATTATTTAAGTGTGTTGAGTTGTACAAGTTCATTATTATCCATTCAAATGAAGGAGGTACAGAAAAGAAATATATATATCTTAGTACACGAAAATAATTCATTTATTCGATGAAATAAAATTACAAAAAACCACACACGTTGTGGGACATAACTTTGGCCTTAAATGTACCGAAAAGAAAAGATGCATATAATT
Source organism: Taxus wallichiana var. yunnanensis (assembly GCA_018340775.1). Classification (NCBI taxonomy): domain Eukaryota; kingdom Viridiplantae; phylum Streptophyta; class Pinopsida; order Cupressales; family Taxaceae; genus Taxus; species Taxus wallichiana. The sequence continues at coordinate 42,371,400 of CM031240.1, read as the reverse complement.
AAAACTATAAGAAAATGGAGAGAGAAAAAACCCATCATTTCCTATTTGGGTTTGACCCATGGTTATCTTGTGCTTCGGTATTGTTTTCATTTTCATCTACTTCATCCTCATCTCCATTCCCATAGAATAGGTATTATGAACATACAGTATATATGGTTAGAGCTTTGGGTTTGGTCTATATCCATGTATTTACATTTTCACATAATCGAATCCTTTAAATAAAGCACATGCAAGATATATGAAAGACAGAATCAAAAGGAGCATCTCATAGTATAGTTGAATCAAAAAGTACAAGAAATGCATACAATGTCCTTTTAGAAAGCATGACAAATGAAACAGATGGTCAAGTAAAATAAGAATTGCAGCTAGATAGGAACAAGTACAGAATATCATCATCTAAAAGTAGAAATGGAACTCAAATTTTCTGCATCATTTGTTAAGATCAAAAGTATGCATTTCATTATAAATTCAAATACAAGAAATGGATTATGAAAGATTACATTTATGAAGTAAAACAACTTATGATGGAAAGAGCATTGCTTCAGTTCAATTTTGCTCACAAAATGACTAAGGAATTATAGAGTTCACAACCAAAATCAGGTAGCAAGTGGCACAAGTAGAAAAGAATGGTGAAATAAGAAAAAATCCAAAGGAACTTTATATTCTAGATTTCAAGAATCCAAGCCATAATGCTTTGCAAAATCCTCAATTGATTTGAAAGAACATGATTGAGACATTTCAACTCAGAATAACTGATTATTTAGATCTGTCGTTTTCAAAACGAATTTTTCATAGAACTTTAAAGAAAATTTTCAATCTCATCAAAGCATCAACTGAATCAAATATAGGTACCATAAAAGAATAAATATCTCTAAATGATAAACAGTGAAGCCAAGTTCAAGTGTTCAAATGGATATGAGATATTTCACTCAATCAATCAGTCAATGGAAACATTTTTCTTAAATCTTGAATGATTGAAATATGTGTACTGGGAGGTAAGAATACAGATGTCCAAATTGCATTTACGAATCAAAGTTTTCAAGATGCATCTAGCACTACAGAAGGTAAAGCTCATTTCAGTCAAGTGCAAAACAAAGTTTCAAAGATTCAACAATGGCATAGTTCTTGTGAAATGATAAATCTTCGAGCAACATAATAGTTGAAAGGGGGAGTAATTTCCCAAGAAATCAGGAGTCAAGGAATAAATATCCATTGTAGATATTCCATTTTATTATGTCCAGTGACATTTGAATTATCAAACAAGCTTTAAGAAATGATGAGCAATCAAATGTAAAATTTCTACAACTATGTACTCTCAGCTTCAAGGGATTTTTCCCAAAATATCATAATGGACAAGAAATATATCAAAGGCACATTGAAAATATAGTCCAGAAAGTGTAGAATTCTCAAGTTAGAGTGAACATTAAACAACATATGAGCACAACCAAATCTTAAAGCTTACAAAGTTAGAAAATTAGAGTTAGGCTTAAGAAATGCAACTCATTATGAGTCATGAAATGCTACACTATGATCACAAACAGAAAAGAATATGCACCCAAATTCTCAAATATTTGTGCAAGCATGTACAAAGTTTTAGTTTCAAAATAAATCCTTGTTTCAAAATAACGAAGTCAATGCATATTTTGAACTTCAAATTTCCGAGTAACAATACAACAACAAACTAGGTATTTGTAGTAATTTGGAGGAAAAAATTTTTCATTTGCTCAACAAAATCGAGATAATGGATTACACATTATGTTTTCTAAAAACTTTCTCGAAGATAAATACACCAAAGCTTCATTATCACATGAAACAACAAACAAATTGATCCATTCGGGCCATAGTGGAAAATATGGGTAAAGTCACTAATCGCACTAATCAAAAATTTGAAATGGAGAAGTATTCTCTACCTGGAATCGAGCATGTTAGCGTAGAAAGAGATCAAATTTAAATCTTATTATGTTGAAGCAGAATGAGAAAAGGGGTTTGGAGACAAATAATTAGGCCATGATTCAAATATCACAAGGTCAATGTTATTGGCAAAAGAAGTGGATAATATGTAGAAATGAAAAGGGAAATCACTCGGAACTTCAACGACAGACATTTTAAGATAGAGTAACACCTAACACCCCTCGATAATCAATGTAAATTCACAGATAGTGGAATGATTGGAGAATGCCATAAAAATGATACCCAAAATTATTTCTAGGCTCGAAATCATAGCCATGCAAAATCACATCAAAACACAAAGGTTTTCAAAAAATTAGTGCCAAACAAGAAATAAGTGAACAAATAAATAGATACAGTTGTGAAAAATAGAGCTTACCTTTCTTAGTTTAATGGCGGCCAAGACCGATAATTCCAGAGATAGAAAAGCTTCAAGCTAGAGCTTCAAAGGTGCTTAAGGTCATGGTTGGCTCAAGTTGAAACAGATGAAAATGACCATATTGTAAAGTTTTCACAAAATCTCCAACATCATAGAAATGGTGAATAATATAAGTTCAAATCACTACGAGTAGGAAATCTTGAGCTCAAATTAGTAGAAACATGGGTGACCATAGCCAAAGAAAATACCTAGCTTAGAAATATGAATACTCATAATTCAAAATGCCCGATTTGAAAACCATAGAGTTTGGATTCTTAGAAAACCAAAAGAAAGGAAGTTTTGAATTGATATTCAAGGTAAATGCAAAGAAATGGAATATTTTAGTTTTCCTAGGAAGAAGAAATATAGAAATCACGATGAGCATAAAATCATGGTGACCCTTCTCAGGCACAATACCCACAAAATAATGCAGAACCTAGATTTGGGAAAAAAAGGAAATATATCAAGAACTTACCATATTTTCAAATCTTTGACCACCCTTAGAAGGAGGACAAGGTGAAATGATGAATACCTAGGATAATTTTTGAGCTCGCAGGTCGACGCCATCCAAAAATTACAAAGAAGTAAAAAAGTCTCAGGAATAAATAGCTCATCTAACCAGAAATATCCTAAACCATAATTTTGAATATCATAAAGTTCCTCAAATATCACAGAGCACAGTGGCTTGAGAAGATAAGAAAACAAGCAAAAATAACACATGGAGGGATCCTCGGGGCTTAATAGAAGAAATCATGGTGGCCATGTTTCTCATCTCTCCAACAAGGAGGATCTCAAATGAACAATTTCTCAAAGATATCGAGCAAAGGCAAAAAATCAAATGCTCACGAAGGTCAAAGAAATATCCATGATGGCCTTCTTCTCTAATAATATCAAAGAAAATACACATCCGAAAGAGACCGTGAAGAGTTACAAAGTGAGCACGAGAGATCAATCATGATCGTGAGAAGAAAACCTCGACATAGCTTCGGTACCTCGCAGAGAGCTCAAAGTGATAATGCAAAATCACTAGGGTTCCAACGTTTTTTTTTTTTCCATCTAACTCTCCAAGTTAAACAAACCCAACCGAGTTATACCAAGTAAAAATGTGTCACATAATCAAGAAACCCTAACTCACCATGAGTTATTTTAGGGTTGTATTATCAGCGATAAAAGATAAGAAAGGGTTAAGCCACCATGAAAAGGGGACTAGACCCATAACAAAGCAAATCATTGCTTTTGACCTTTTCTAAGGTCCAATAACCTTTTACAACAAAAATCAAAACCGACAACCAATGATTGCTGAAAAGTGAAGCATTGTTATAGATGATATTAATGTTAAAAATGGTCGAGTGATAATAATATGTGCCATGGTGTCATTCAAACTCATATATGCCAAATTGCCAAGTCAAAAGGGGACTAATAATGCCAAGGGATTGCTTACCTTAAACTTTCCAAAATATACCTTGAACTCTTGTAAAGGTGGTTCCCACATGGGAGATGAAGAAAAGACATCATTTCCATTTGCACAAAAGTGAATTCCATGTGACCATCGAAGAAGACAAAAAATGTCAACATAAAAACAAAGGTGGTCTCAATCAAGATAGATGTGGGATGAATTACTTTGCAAATTATTACCAATAAAGTATTTATTTTGCTCACACATAGGGAAATATTATTTTACATGTGCATCTAAGGAAAGTGGATATAAATTGTAGATGTCACATCATCCACAAGAAGATGGAATTTGCATGAAAAATGAAGGAGATTTGCTCATCAAGCAAGATTTATTATTAGCAAATTATTCACCAATTATTTTCTTAAAAATAGAACAATCAACAGAGTTTGAATGTATGTACTCAAAGGCTATTAAGTCCTCTTTGTATTTGTTTTCTTTAGTTTATTTCTATATTTATTATTAAATAAAGGATAAAAATAGAATGCATGGGCAAGTACAATTTTAGCCTATTTTTAGGAAGGGTTGGTGAATTATTTTTTTATATATATTGTGTTCTTTGGAAAAGCATAGTCCAGGAGGAATTTTTAGATATAGGAGTGCAAAAAACAATTTTCGCCACTTTTTCCCTTTGATGTGAATTATTTTCTACCTTTCCAATTATTTGCATCTTGTGTATGTTTCCATTAATCTTGTGAATGTTGCATTCCATGATTAATCATCTTACCCTTTTACAAATTCAGTAATTTCTACATGATATTAATGTGTATGTGTAACTTAGTAATATTATTGTGATTTTATCCTCAATACATCAAAGTGTTTACCTTAATTATCTTTAGAAATCTGTTGGCATGTGCCTCAGAAATTCATTCCATATAAATTTTGCATGTACTCAATCAAAGACCTCATATAAGTTTGGTGTAGCACCTCATTTTTAATTTCATTTTATAGTCATATTTTACCCTTAAACCCCAAAAAAAATAGGTATACCCATAGACCTAACGTGTTTCTATTGTATCTATGAAAGGGAGATAAGATTTTAAGCTTAGAATACATGCATTCATCTCTCTACATGGTGGACTTTCGAGAGATAACTGTACTTACCTTCGAATTTCAGATTTGGTCTTAAGAGCCATTTTTGGAAGCTTGTCGGAAAATATAAACTTGTCCCATGCCTCTTAGTTTATTATAAAAACCCTACCTATGGATTAGAGGGTAAAAATTTGACAACATTAAGAGTTTTGTAAGACAAAAAGTTACATTTATTACACTTTTCTTACATGGGTTTTAAATTATGTCGTTAGATGGTGTGGGTTTGGATTATGTATGTAAGAGGTTTTTCATTCCTCTCTACCACCCATTTATTATGCATTGGGGTTGAGGTTTGACTTTTGATGTGGAGTTGAGGATGAGTGAGGTGGCATCTGCGTGGAGCCACCTCACCCTCCTCTTTCCTTATTCTATATATGCTTTTTTATTTAGTTGTTTGGGGGTTACGTCTTTTCATTTGTGCTCATTTATTTTATGAGTTAGAGAATTTTGGGAATGATTTCTGAAGTCTCAATCTTGTTGGAGTTGGATTGAGTTTGAAGGATCTTGGAGTGTGCCTCTTTGATCAAATTTCTGCCATGGAAATGTAGGAACTACACCCTTTTTCTACTTGTTTTCTTATATATGTGTTTATTTTTTATGAAAGTGAGTGGGTTTTATGCTTATTAGGTTCATGGGAAGAATGCCTAAGTGTGGTGTAGGATAAGGCTATGGGAATTTTATATGTAGGGAGGTATAAGATTTTATTTCATGTTTTTGGCGGGAGTTGGGTTGGGTGCCCCACCATGGATAAGAGAATGCTTGCATTTCTTACTTGGTTCTTTTGAGGGATACATAAGAGATTGTAGGGAGGCATAAGAGAATGTGGGAGGTATAAGAGGATCTTGAGGGAGGTATAAGAGTTGTGTAGGGCTTTTGAGATGTATAAGTGATCTCCCCATAGATCCTTCCTCCATTGGTTTTCTTTTCAAGCCTTGTGTATTTTTGTTAGCATAAATATACGTAGGATTTATTTTATATAATTAGGAGAGTTTGTTTCTTGTTTATTCCATTATTCTCTCGTAGATCATAATCTCCCCTTACATTGTGGAGAGTATTATTAGCTATCCTTCCTATAAATATTGTATCCACTTCTTGAATAATATAGAATAATAAGAGATAACTAATCTCTATTCTCTCTCCTCTATTTTTGCCTCACTGATTTGGCACGAGCATCAAATTATCTTTCTTATGTGTGGAAGGAGCTATCTTTAAAAAACATTTTTAACTTAGAGATTTGAAGGAAGAGTCTTTGTCCTACTGCTGCATGGAAGAATTGTAGAGGAGTGGCATGCAACTGAATGAAGACTTGCATGCAAATAGTGTGAAGTTTGGTGTGTGTCACTTCTTTTCTTTCACTGCTTAGGAAGGAGGATTTGACTAGAAGTTTCATGGAGCTATCAAAATATTCCTTCCCTTTCCACATAAATCCAACAAAAAGTCTATGTGGAGAAATAAAGGTATATTCTCGGAAAAACTTGTAATTACGTGGAGAAAAGAGTGTGGACCTTGGCGGAGACTTGTGGAGGAATTTCTTCTTTACGTAATTTGTATCGCTCATGTGGAGTATTCTTGACCTATGTTAAAATTATAAGAAGGGACCACGAAAGAGCCGGTCAGCGTAAGTAGCGAGCGTGAAATAAGTTCTTGGTCCCATGACCACTGCATGGAAAAAAAGAAAAATCATGTGTGTGTGAAGAAAAGTGTGTGGAAAGGAGAAGTTTATTTACTTCTGTGCAGTAATTGGGAGAAGGAAAATAGTTTCTTCTACATGGAAAATATTCTTATTCCTATGATGTGGAAAATACAACAACTTACATTGAAGTTGCATGAATAATACACTATCGAAAAAAAAAGATCTACTTCGTTTGCGATGGAGTCTTGTTGCGTGGACCTGTGAAACTACTTATTGGTCTTGGATACTACCTAGCATTGGGATTATATTCTTTTTTTCTTTGATAAGAGTATGCGTGGATGGTAAAAGAAGCTAGAATATTTCTTTTACAAACTTCTGGTGCATGCATAATCTTCACACCTATGTAGAGGAGGAACAAGCTAGAAGTTGCTTATTGCGTGGATAGAGAGTTGTGTGGAGTGTGGAAGGTTGAAGGTTCTACTCTCAAGAGGACCATTCTTCCCTGCAAGAACTCCATTCATCACTACATGAAACACAAAGGAGAGGAGAGGAGAATTTGGCTTCATGAAATCCTGAAAGTCTCTTAAAATATTTTTAAAAAAAATGCCACGGAGAAGAAACTTGGAGTCTCTCAAAGCGACATTGAATGTCAAGCGTAAATGAAATGATCGAGACTTGAAAGCCACAACGTCAACTCGCAAGCTAGAGAACACCATGAAGAAGCTCTTGAGAGCTCTGGGTTCTACTTTTCTTTGTTAAAAGAGCTTCGTAACGCCGACAATCTAGTCTTCGATGAGATAGTTCGATAAGGACTTCTTGAATATTTCCTTTTCGATGTAGCTACCAAGAAAGTGAGTTCGGGAAGAGCTAGAAGCCGGGTATCGTGATGCCAATTGTGAAGACAAAGAAGAACACCCCACAAAAGCATCGTCATCTCTCGAACACTCAGTATCGAGAGCATCTATGTTCTAGTACTTCACATCAGTGAGTCATATTTGTAATATCTCTTAAAAAATAAATAAATTAAAAGTTTTTTTTTTAATTATTTTATTAAAAATTCTACTCCAAGTTGCTTCTCTCCAATGCTAAGTTACTTAAAGGGCCCAATTTTTTGGCTTGGAAAACAAAGATGAGGAAAATCCTTCATTTTGAAGGATTATGGGGCATCGTGACCGGATCTGTGATTGCTCCCACAGCCCCTGATGAATTAATAAAGTATGAAATGGCTAGTGCCAAAGCCTTGATGTTGATAATTCTCAGTATCAGTGACATGTGTAAACACATGTTTGGAATGTGGAGAAACCAAAGGATGTCAAGGAAAAGTTGGAAACAATTTATGAAGCCAAATATCAGACTAAGATCCTCCATCTTTAGTCAAAGCTACACACCTCTCTATGGGGTCAGATGAGAAAGTTGAGGAGTTCTTACATCATGTGGCTAAGTTTCCATTGGATTTATTAGCACTTGGTGAAACGGTGGATGAAAAAATTCTTGTGCCGATCACCTTGAGAGCACTCCCTTCTCAATTCCGAGTGTTCGTTACGACACTTAAATGTATCTAATAAAATAGTGGCATTTGAAGAACTTTTGAATTTGCTGTAGCATGAAGAGGCCATCAATTCATCCCAAGAGGAGACTCGAGATAAATCCCTATTCTAAAATCCATACCATGGAAAAAGAATCAGAAGGGTCCCCCAGAGAAGCCAAATCAAGTGCAACCAAAATAACAATAGAAAGATCAAAATTCAAAGAGGTGGTGTCACATTTACAGAACCAAAAATCACGACATTGATCACTAAGTACAATAGCTTAAAACAAGGGTCTTGAGTCAAAACAAGCACATCGGGGCATGAAGATTTTCAAAATTCCAAATGATGTCCCCATTAGAGAAAGCACTGAAAGGACATCTCGTAGCTAACAAGATAATGAATCTAATGAGGAGACATCGAAGGAGACCCATTGTGGTATGAACCTTGTACTTGTCTCTCGGAATTCACAGACCACGAAGAGAGTCGGTTTGATAGACTCGATGCAAGTAAGGACATGTCGGGTGATAAGGAGCTTTTTGATTCACTAGACAAACAACCTTTGTTGATCAAGTTTAGATAGCCAATGATAAAGAGTATTGCGAAGGAATAGAAGAGTCACCATTCCTCACCGGGACCACAAAAATGTACACTTACATAGGTACTATATGTTCTTGGATTGACTAGCAACCTCTTGTCAGGTGACTTAGCTATTGAATCATCACTTGAAGGTAGAATTTTTTGTCCAAAATGGCATCAAATAATGTTTGATCTCGCGATAAGATAAGATTATTACTAGATCATTTCTAAAAGATAAGTTATTTTCTTTAGATATTGTTTCATCTTCTGCCATAGCTTTATCCACATAAAAATTGCAATCTACTACACTCTTGCATTTTAGATATGGACACTTGTCGACTAGTTCTTTGCATCAGATGAGTTCAAAAGCAATGGTTCATGGAATACCCAAATTGTCTAGTTCCTTGCCTCTTTGCCCTAGGCTGTCTTGTAGGAAAACAACACAAGGATCTATTTTAGGCAAGCACCTTCCATGCCAAGAAGCATCTAGAGGTAGTTCATACTCGATCTGAATGGCCCTCTTCTTGTTTCATTTTTAGGATTCAAGTACTTCCAATTATTTTGGATGACCACTCTCGTAATATGTGGGTGTTTTTCCTAAAGAAGAAAAGTGAGGCTCTTCAACATTTCAAAAACTTCTATCATCATGTTGTGAAAGAGACCGTACAACCACTTCTTCTACTTCACTCAAATCGGGGGGGAATTCACATCAAAGAAGTTCTTGGCATTCCTAAACCAACAAGGCATTAAGAAGAACTTGATTGCTCCCTACACACCCTAAGCAAAATGGCATTGTTGAGCATCACAATCACACAGTGATGGAGATGGCATGCTGCATGCTAACAACAACCAAGCTAGAGTAATTATATTGGGATGAAGTAGTATGAACTGACTATATATCTTCTCAACAGGGCTCTAAAAAATATTCTACAAAATAAAACAACGAAAAGAGGTATGGAATTTGTAGAAAGCCATCAATTTCTTATTTTTGAGTATTTGGTTACATAACACACATGCATGTCCCATCTCGAGAAGAGAAGAAGGTTGAGCCAAAGACACTTCTATGTATCCTACTTGGCTACATCACTACCTCAAAGGCATATCGTATCATGGATCTTGAGATGAAGAAAATATATGAGAGTTAGGATGTGGTTTGTGTCAGTCATCCTTTGACTTTGTAGTGACAACAAAAGACCCATTACCAACCACCTCTCACCGACTAGTCTTTGAATCAGATGATCAACAGAGGAGATAACTTAGAGAAATGAAATGCTTCGAGAGAATATTTTTGACCTTGGAGAACTGGATAATGTAACTCCACATCAATCTACATGGAAATGACATAGTTCTTCTCAAAAATCAGCCAAGTTCTCATCTAAAGTGGGTATAAAGCACTTTGTAAGAACTCAGGATACATCATCTAGAGTCAAAACAAGGAGTCAAATAAGAAATGAGGTAAAATTTACACTCATGAGTTCACTGATTAATAGCTACGAGATAGAAAATGTTCATGAAACACTTAGTCAACCTCACTTTGGAAGGAATCCATAGATACAGAATATGACTCACTCATGAAAAATCAAACATGGAACTTCTCGATCTACCTCGATAGGAAAGAAACTCATAGAAGCTGTAAATGGTTTCAAAACTAAATATAAGGTAGATGGATCAATTGACAAAAACGTAAAACATGACTTTTAGCAAAAGGATATGCTCGGAAAGAGGACATCGAATATGAAGAAACCTTTACACCCACTGTGAAGATCAAGACCATCGAGTTTTTGCGCCTTTACGCATTGCGAAAGTATGGATATTTCAGCAAATGAATGTCAAGAGTGCTTTCCCAAATGGTGATTTGAAGAAGAAGTGTGCATGACTTAACCTAAAGGATTTCTTGATGAAGAGCATCCTAAGAAGGTATGCCATCTCATCAAATCACTATATGGACTAAAACAAACTCTAAGTGCATGGTATATCAAGATCTCGATCACCATTTGCAGCATAAGTTCACTCATAGCCCCTCATATTCAAATATATATATAAAGAAGGTAAGCAAGGAAATTGTAATTCTTGTTGTATATGTAGGTGATCTTGTGATCACGGTATTTAGAAGATTAGGTTGATATTGTGAAGAAACGATCTCAAAATAACCTTTGACATGAAAAATTTAGGGGCTACTACATTAATATCTTGGCTTAGAAATATGGCAAAAGGAGCATCACATTTTTGTCTCCTAGATAAAGTATGCCAAGAAACTCTTGGAAATGTATAGAATGTCTTATTATAAAACTTATATCCACTCCCATGGATAAAGGATTACAACTTTCAAGATTCCAAGATTCACCTTAAGTAGATGTTACTCTCTATAGGAAATTTGTTGGAGGACTCATCTACTTGACATATACTAGACTAGATTTATGTTATGTTGTTAGATATCTTTCGATTCATGCTTGAACTCGAAGAAATGTCAACTGGAATGCAAAAATCATGTTTTGAGGTATGTTTGAGGTACAATTGATTATGGTCTGGAATATAAGAAGAATGATTAATTCTTCTTATAGGGATACATTGACTCGAGACCACGTCGGATCTATTGATGATATGAAGTCAACTACATGATACATATTTCATCTCGATTGGACCTATCTCGTGGATAAGAAAGAATCAAAATCTTATTTTTATCTCATCCACAGAGGAAGAATATCATGCTTTGCACGAGGAGATGTGTGCGAAGTGATATGGTTACGTTGCATTTTGGATGACCTGGAATTCCTGAAAAATAGTCTCTTATTCTCTATTGTGATAATCAAAGTGTGTTGAAGCTTGTAAAATCAATTTTTCATGAACGAACAAAGCACAAATTGATATTGATTTTCATTTCATTCGAGAGCACGTCTTGAACCATCACATTCAGCTCTAGCACTATCCTATAAAAGCACAAGTTGCCAAAATTCTCACAAAATCTCCTGGAAAAGTGAAATTTGAACTTTTTAGGGGTCACTTTCAAAGAAAAATGTAATAAGGGGGGAATTTTAACATAAATATATGTAGGATTTATTTTATATAATTAGGAGATTTTTTTCTTGTTTATTCCATTATTCTCTCATAGATCATAATCTCCCCTTACATTGTGGAGAGTATTGTTAGCTATCCTTCCTATAAATATTGTATCCACTTCTTGAATAAGATAGAATAATAAGAGATAACTAATCTCTATTCTCTCTCCTCTATTTCTGCCTCACAATTTTAAAGGTTGCATTCTTGTGATTGTATCTTCTCATTGATTATGTGTTAAATGGTTGTGAAATTTTGTATTGTGAATTCCATGAGTTGGATCCATCCATTATTGAACTTTGGTTGGGACTCGGGGCTAATGAGGAGGATAAATTCTTCTCCTCATTGGATTATTGGTTGGGTGGAGAGTGTTGCCTCTCCCCATTTTTATTGTTATGATTAAAGTGAAGGCATAACGGAGCTCTTGTTGGAGATTGGGATTTGGAGCATTCATTGAAGTCTAAAAATCCCTTCATTATGAAAATATTCTTGTAATTTCCCACTCAAGGTGGAAGACTAGTGACTTGTATTTAAAAGAAAAGTTACTTTGCAAGTTTTTTTGTAATATCATATTTGAAGAATTTCATTAAGGAATGTGTATTTTCTTTATCTCCAAATTAGTTATATCTAAAGGAATGAATTAAATGGATATCATGTTTAAATTTTACCTTGTGTTAAAAAGAAAAGAAAGTTGCAAATTTTAATGTTTTGATCACAATGTGAATTGGGAGGTTGTCATAGCCTTATTTTGGGTTGACAAAATTAAACACTCTTTGGTTTTGTTATATTTGAAGTTAAAGTTATCCTTTAAAATCTATGTTCTTTTATATATTCATTTTTAGAGTTCTAGTCTCGCATTGACCAACACCGATCAGTCTTAACCATCGCTCGGTGTACTGCAATTGCAGGAGCATCATTCATTGTTTCTTATCACTGAGACTTTAAATTGTTACTTTCAAAGCTTATTTTTTACTTAAATGATATCATGACTTGACACCTGACAACTTTTAATTTAATGGATAATTTTTGACAATGACATAATGATAGTTATGAACCTTGAAATATGAAAGATATGTTTAAATTTATAAAATAGACTCTTATAAGCAATAGCGATGTCGGTTCAAGAATGAACCATCTTCGGTATTCTGTGGCCAGAGCATCTATCATTAGAATATTGCACCATTTTCATTTATGCGAAACTTGGTCTTTTGGGTGCCCTAGTTATAAAAAATGCATATGAGGCTTTGTGATGCTTTCTTAAAAATGAATAAAATTCACTCATAGAATTAATCTTATACTTCCCTTACATTTAGAACATTATTCAAAAATATTATCAATAACACATGAACCGGTCTTGGTGGTTGAACCGATCTCGAGGTAAATAGTGGGTACCATGAGTCGATCAAGAGATTGCGCCACCTTGGTCACTGTGGTGCGTGAACATTATTTTTAGAATGTGTTTCCAGCCAAGTGATTGACTCTTTTAGATCTAAAACTTCACCTAAATGTAGATCTAGCCTATGTGGGCCGTATGTGGATTGTCCTGGACCCATACTCCATCTTGCCCACGAGAGATTGAAATAAATTAAACTCTTTATCTATAAAAATTCGGGTTTCTTCTTCATCAATGAAACAAAAATAGAAACTAATCAACAATAAATCTCAAACCAGGATATAGGATAGATGTTTATTTTGAAATAAAATAACTAAGAAATGCATGATTAAATATAAGATTTAACTATTCTAAAGGAGGAGCCATTTGGATGGAATCCATTTCTTCTTGCACATTGGATCAAGAAGTCTCCTTCATGGTTTCCCTTGATCCATGCAGCATCCACTCCTTCAACTTGAAAACAAAAGAGAAATAAATGAATGAGCTTAGGAAATAAATGCTTAAGAAGACTCCTTAAGGATGATTAGGGATTCATTTTGGTAGATCTAAGATCTTGTGGTCCCTATTGATTTGATATAAGGGGTTAAGAAATAACCCTAAAAGTGTTAGGTGATAATATTCATATTTTGATTGTAAATTTTAAATAAATCAAATGGATGTGTAAATGGTGAATGGGGCCACTTAGGGCTTTAGTGTATTAAGTTAGAAACTTAAGCCCTCTGAGTAGGTTTCATGTTTGTGTCTTATGATCATTAAAGGAAATAATTTAAAGATACTTAAGGTATATAAGGGTGAGGGTTTAATAAATGTGGAATAAATGTCATTTTTGTGAAAGTGAATACTATTTAATCAAGCAAAAGAATTAATGAACATTTTTATATAGAATTATAATTGAAATTAACATTGGAACTGAATTAAGAATATTGAACATTAATCTGAGACCTGATTTATCAATGAAATGAAGTTGTTCTGTAAGGAATTTAATTAAACATATTTGGGTTTGTCACCCTTGCATTGTTTTTAAAAATATATTTTCGCAACTTTACTAGATAAGTATTTTGGGTTTATGTGGTGTTAGAACATCAAATTTTAATTACAGCGTATCGAATCCATTTGTTGAATGCTTGGACCCAGAGGCCGGCACATAGAAATATAAGGCATAACGAGGAAACTTAAGTACAACTCTAAACCTAGATCACACAACTTGGCATGATATTTTA